>JAMKCH010033235.1:0-46562 GCA_023653785.1 Ophioderma brevispina
GTGATGTCCAACAAACCCAGGACCCTCAGCTTACGCCATTACCCCTGCGTGTGTGTTGAAAATTTAATAACTCAAAAGCAAGGGAGGTGACAATGCCCGTGTGTATCATAATAAATGTACCGGTATGCTGACAATATGTACGAGGTCATGAAATCGTACTCCATGGAATTTTGTAAACTGCGGCTTACCAAATTTTAACTCTAGCTTATTTTTGACTCTTGAAACATCATCAATTTGAGTTTACTTGACTCTGATTTATCAAATGTGTCTTCAGCTTCAATTTCAACCTGACCCCACGGACATCCCGGAAGCCCAAAACATGCTTCCAGCGCGCAGGGCATCAGGAATTCCTTGCTGCATCGATTCGATATTACGCATACCCATGGTAACTTGTATGCAATTGTAAAATGGTTGCCCACTAGAGATGCTTTTGTCCTGCGCTTTTGTAACAGAATGGGATTTTAATTTCACGATTTGAGCCTCATAATTGTTGAATTTTGATCATAATAATCCAGATGAGCAATTTGACCTGGTGGCAGAAGCATGTGTGAAGAATAAAGAGAGAACGCTTTTTTTGGAATAAGGCTATATTTTGTAGCGAACGGGACAATTTTTTGGCACAATGGCGCATTTTCTCTGTGTTCACTTCGACGATAATTCATGATTTTCGTTCCCAGTTACTCGAAATCCATATCAGCCACAGGTAAGAAATGAAATGCATCGTATAGAGCATACAAAATCTAGGGTTCGGTATTTTTTAGTTTTTCATTTTTGGTTAAAAATTGTGATTTATTGTCACCTTTGAACAATCTTGGCGTTGGTCCAAATTGAAACACGCGGTTTTGGCTTTTTGGAAATATTTGATAATATGTTCAGAATTTGAAAGGGGGAAATCCGCCCCCTAGAACTAGACTCTGAATACAAAAACGAACAGGCAACATTGTGTATAACCTTTCTATATTTTTTATAGGGAACCCAAAAAAAATGATTGAAAATCACCATGTTTTTGATTTTTCTAAAAAAATATTTTTTAGTATTTTTGGAAAAAAATATTTCATATTTGGATTCCTTGGTCATTTTCCTTCTCAAATATGTATACTTTTATAATATGTTGGAACAACAATTAAGAAGATAACGGCAAAAAAACATTCCTTTAATTCCTGACTTACCAGCCACCGTTAATGACAAACCATGACGTAAATTATTAACCCAGACCCTAAGATTCTCCTGAAACGGGCGTAACCAAATCTAGGTGCCCAAACGATTATGAGCAGACGCACTTCATTACATAGTTTTGGGCACCATAATATTTGGTTTACGTATCGACGTATTTGGAAAGTCCTTATGCATATTTATGAGAAACGCGAGTATTTTACGGTCGTCACACTTAAGCGAGTGAAAAACAACCGTAACAACTGATGCCACATCCTATCTCACGGACTCAAAGATCCTCTTTCCTAAGCAGAAAATTAACAGGGGTCATCGGGCGACTTTTTGTGGCATTATTGCAGAAAATCGGCCGATCAGGGACAATGAAACACTGGGGAAATGCAACAATGAGTAACACATAACGCGTGCCGCACAGATTTTTATATGCGTGTGCTTGCGCCTCATCAGTGACGACACGCGCGTGCTTACGTAGCAACAACCACGGCGCGCAGTGTGTGAGAGAAAACGGTTACGGATGGGCTTGGGCTATTCCATAATTACACGCGATTCTCCTCTTGGTTTATTATTCCAGCTCTATGTGAAAAACCAAACAATGTTTTGAAATCGAAATCAGATGATGTAGAAGCCGAATTGAATGGAGATAAAGTTGTGTCTGAGGCACATTTCCGACCAAATTCTGAGTAAGGTCTATATGTGTCTGGAAGAAAACAAGGTTAAAATAAAAATATGGTCAACTGTGAGTGTCTCGGTTGGAAACTAGGCCTAAATCATGGACTAAATCTCCTCGCTTTAGGACTAAAAAGGTGAAAAGAAACAACAAGTTTGTTCATCGGTAAGCCGCGCACACATTTTATTTGAAGCAAGTTACTTTTAACAGCATCATTTTTTTTTTTTCATGAATGGAGAAAATGTGAGTTTTATTTTAGTATCGTATACAATGATGCCTCGTTGTTTTAAAAATGCCTCATTCAGAGATCGATAGGTCAAGAATTGTTGTTTTTTAAATGGTTTGCGACTGTCTTAACATTAAAAACTTAGCTTACATTTGGCATGTTTTGAGGCTCTCTTGGGGGGGGGGGAATCCTTTTTAAAATATTTTTTTTCAAAATCACTAAATACACACATTTCGCATTGAAATTTGTCGGGAAATTGGTAGACTCTACCTTGTGTTTTGTTTCATTGTTGTTTTTTGACAAGTTCTTGATTTGTTTTACTTTTGGGGGTTCTTGTTTTGATAGTACACGGAGTCATATGAGAAATTTCGGGCAAGTCAGACGAGTCATTATCAATCTTTTGCATTCAATTTAGAATAACCTCATTCGGACGACCACCAATGTCAAAAAACGACGTAAAGGTTTCCTGTACTAGTTTTGATTGCCTTTTGGGGTTTGCTTTTTTTGTTTTCGGGTATGGTTTGTAGTAAAATATTATTGTTCGTGCGTGTTGTGCTGTGTGCCTTACATGACAGTCATTCTTTATGGGTTCATTCATGGATTTTCCTGAGTAAACGCTTGTTTTGGCCCGAGGCAGGCCGGCGCCGGGCGTCGCGAAGCGACCCCCGCAGGCCTGCCCGAGGGCCAAAACACGCGTTTACTCATGAAAATCCATGCATGAACATGTTAACCCATCATTATTTTGCATGTTTGTAACCTTAAATCCTCCAAATCAGCTGCAAAGTTCAATCCTTTTCATGTCATGTTTCGTCTTCTTCACACTTCAGAAAAACAGCACGATCGATGTTTCAAATGGGATTTTCCATTACAGAATAGGGGTGTGCATCGAATGTGCACTAACATGCAAAATATTTGAAAGCATGTTTCCTGTTTTATTCAACACATATGCCGAAAAAAGTATTTTTTTATTAATAGCCAAGTCTATTGGGCTTCCATATTTTTTTGAGGGCACTAAGAGCCATATCAGCCATGTCATGTACACACGACTACCTCTTTCTACGTGCCTACCCCAAAAGTGATCAGAAATCGATTACTGCAGGCATTAAACGTTGTGATGCCCGGCTCGCAACCAATCACAAACGCGGAAAGCTCCTAATGAGGTGTGAAATTAAAGTTATTTCCATTTCGGAAATTTTGAAAGAAAACTATGCTGCGGGTTGTTACCCTAGACTATCGTAATTCGTTGTCAACTTGCGTACATCTCACATAGGCCTACGCAAATCCCTTGAACTTTGCCAGCGTGAACTTGCATTGAAATACACGCACCGGATGTTCACTGCTCGTTGCGCGTACTCAAATGACGATTGGAAATTGGAATACTACATTACGCGCTCATGTGATTTGATCCGGTAGTGGTGTGGTCACCGCCTGCAAACCAAGGGCCCGGGCGTTTCCAGGAGTGGTCTTGCGCCATCCAGCGGACTGCCGCATTGCGATATGCAGTTCGTGTATTTTTAGAAAGTTTCAGTGTTTTATCAGGGAGTATGGTGTTATTTTATTAGTGAGGTTCTGTGCAGTGCAGTGAGTGTGTAGTGTTGACCTTGGCATTTCCTCTACGACTATTGTATGTGCTTTTTCACATTTTGCAAGCATTCTTCATATCATATTAGGCTATAGATATGAACTTGTCATGAACTTGAAGTTGATACCAAAGTAAGGCCTATGTCAGAAAAGTTGGCATAGCAATTTTCTGCATGCTGTGGCGAAAATTTTCTTGAAGGGGTCTACTGTACAGGTGCACGTCGCGGGGTACACGTTCGAGTAGGAAAGCGAATGCACAATAAACTTGACACAATGACATTTAGAAACTCTGCAAGTCATCAGTTTTGTGTATTGCTGCTTCAGCCTGCAATTGATGGCAAACTTCTATTTAGTCGTCTAAAAAGTCCTGCTAAAGACTGGACTAAAGACAGCTCAGCCTGACTGATAGTGATACACCCGGCCCTGCTGATACAGTTCGTCAGGGCCCATGCTCAAACTCGTGTAAGTCCCATCAACCAGCCCATTTCACTGATCTCTATTGGCCCCATCAACTGGAGCTAACTGGTTCTGGGTATGGAAACGATGAGCAGTCTATATGCCATACTGCATCCCCATTCCTGATCAAGGCTTTTCACAAACAGCACAGATGGTCTTGCATGAGAAAACCTGGTGAGAAAACAGGTCAGTTTTAGTTTTAGCCAGAAATAAGAAAAGATATTAGTAGCTTCCCACAATGCATTGCTTCCAATGTAAGTTTTTGTACAGGTAGTCATGTGAATCGTTAGAGATAAAACATTCTTAAAAATGCAAGTTTGTGATCAGTACTGTCAATTTAGCCATGTTTCATCTCTAACGATTCACATCAGCTGTACAAAAACCTCCACTGGAAGCAATGCATTGTGGGAAGCTACTGAAATCTTCTCTTGCCAGAAATTATAGTTCAATGCAGTCGAACCGTGATGAAGTTGTTCTTCTGACTTTGCACATGTATGTAGGGCTACCGTTCTCAGAAACTTAATTTTGATCTGAAACTAAATGGTTCAGGGGAGTGGGGGTAAGTTTCGAGCCAATATTCGCTTCGGGTTGAGCCACTTTTTACATAATTCATTCTGCTCAGAGAAATATAGTAGGAGCCAAATGCAACACTACAAATGAAACATGTGTTTCATTCAATTTCAAGGTATCACTATTTTTTTTAACCAAATATGCATTGTCCTTCAATGAGATAAAAAAAATATTGTGTAAACTGGCCCAACTTGTCCCAGAGCTGGGGTAGTAGGTTGAGCCAGTCATGGGGTAAGTTGAGCCATCCATAGAAATGCACAATTTATGTGTCATAGCATTAACGGTGCAACGAGATATTTTGTGGCACCCATATATTGTGTCATGTAGTGATTTCATATTATAGATAAGATCCCCAATATATTTCTTACCTTGTCTTATAATAATATTTATTTGAGTTACTCATTAAAAGCATTAGGCAAAATAGTAACTCAGGAAAGAAAAAATGGGCTACACAGCCCAAACACAATGATGTGGATTTCTTTCCTGCGCAAAATAAAGATATACATGCATACACAAATATAGCATAAAATACATTGGCAGATGAATAAGCAAGCGGATAAACATCAGTTAATAAGAATTGATATAAAGAATCAGCATTACGGATATCAACAGGGATACTTTCCCATAGTCTAGGGAAGGCAACAAATACAGAATTGAGAAAAGAATTAGTCTGTGCACGCCAGTGCAGAAATCTATTTCCATTCACAACACTTCGACGAAAGAAATCCATGAAAGAGGTTGGACCCATGCCGTTGAGAAGTCGGAAGCAAAATTGCAGCCTTTGAAACTTATAACAAGTCATCAACTTTCATAAGGCCAAAATCAGACAACCTATCAAGATACGTCACGTTGACCATGATCAGACCAAGACCTAAGCTTTTCCTGTACATTAGCACACGAGTTATTTTCCTTTGAAATTTCTCAAGCCTTTGAATAAAGGAAATATTAAATGGAGCCCAAACAACAGCACAGTAAACCACTTCTTCAACAGTAACTGGAGACAAAACAAAAGGAGAACCACCATGTGTGATTGGAGAATCTGACAACGAAGAAAGGTCAAGGGGATTATAAGCATCACCAAAGTTAAGAGAAAACTGCTTATTAAAAGCATTTGCAATATCCTTACTATCTGTGATCTCATGATTATCAACCTTGAAAGACATCTGAGGAGAATCTTTACGAGCAGCTTTAATATAGGCCCAGAATTGCTCTGGTTAAGTCCTGGATCTGTTTTAGCAATTCCTCTCTTTCCCTAGAAAATTGGATCTGCGAATCTTTGACCTCGTTTTCAAGTTCATCTTGTTGTTCTTAAAAATTGAAATAAATGTATAGATTAATTTCCCCCCAAAAAATTGGTCACTTATTGAGCAGACCATTAAAATTGTTGGAGAAGCAAGGGGCTATCATTCTGGCAACGATACAGTTATTAAATGCATTCTGCTACCCCAACTTCTATACTTATTTTCCGTCCTCAGTTTTTTAAACCCCATTCCTGAGGCTTTTTTTTTTTAAGAAATTCGATCGTTATTTCTTTTAAATTTATTTGGGAATGGGGGAAGGAACGGACCCGTGTTAAAGTAAATTGTCTATGAAGACTATGGACGAATGTGGTATAAGATGGGGAACACTCGCTTGCTTTTGTCAAGTCAGAAGTTAGTTGGCAAAATTGCTTCTGATGATAAAATTTACATCTGTGCTTGGAAATTGGTGGAGTTTGAAACTTTCGGCCAACTTTCTGTGACGTAAAAGTAATTATTTAAAGCTCATGCGCCTTTTTTGTGTCTAAAATCTACATCCCAAATTGCCGAGGACCATTAGGATTTGGTATTTTTATAGAGAGAAAATGCTTTGAAATGAATTTTCACAATGATGTTCACTTATATAAGTCTATTTGGTTTAATCAACATCTTCGTTTGAAAGTAAACAGTACTTTTCTATCCTTCATGGTATGAAAAAGGCATTAAATGTATTCAGGGGAAATTTTAGATGGAGACGGGTCAAGGAATTTTTTGAATTGGTTTAGTGCTAGAGTATGACAGTTCTTTTCGTTGACTTAAGAAAATACATTTTTTATGACGGGCCTCCCATATGACTGGCTGAAACAGTCAATAGCAGGACCCCTTGACTATATAGGTGATAAATTAATTCAAACTAAAAAGGTTCCCAGATTGCCTACCCTTATACTACGTGAAAAACAGGATGCTGGGAAAAGGAAGATCAGTGGTTCCACTATTTTGATGTTGAGGATGATATTGATTGGACCAAGATTCACACTAATACTTTCTATTGTACCATTGAAACACAACTAGGTCATTATTAAAGGTTTTTCATCATGCTATTGCCACAAATGGGTTTCTTCACAAAATTGGCAGATCGGACTCTCCTTTGTGTGTGTTTTGCAACCTACTCCCAGAAACTATTGTCCACTTTCTTTGTGAGTGTCCGTCTATCCAGCATTTATGGACGGATATTATTAACTTGATAAATTCAAAAACAGATTCCCCTTTGCAATTTTCTAACTTTGAACGCATGTTTGGCATTAACCAAACTTCCCCTCACCAAAAATGTATTAATTTTATTCTTCTTTGCACAAAATTCTTTATTTATCGATGTAAATTCCAAAACCAAAGGCCAACCTTCCCAGCCCTTCTTGCCTTTCTTAAAATTAAGATCCGTTCAGAGTATGTAATTGCTAACAATAATTTTAAGCTTGATAAGCATTTTAAGAAATTTTCCTTCTCCTTATAATTTTTTTTTTCTTCTTCTTCTTTTTGTATTTGTTTATGTTTTTTTTTATGTTGGTTTCTTTTCTTTTTCTTGTTTGTACTCTCATTAAAAATGGATTATTGCATGTAAATTTATTTTTCTGCTATGTTTATGTAAATGCCACACTCTAGGGGTGGGTGGATTGGTTTTGTGCGGGTTGGTCGGGATGGTGTCCTGGGCGACCGATTTGCACAAGTTGGTCGCATGGGACATCATTTTGACTGATTCGTGCAGGATTAACTGGCTCACTCCATGCAGTGCAGTATATTATTTTTATTCATTTACTTATTTATGTATGTATTTATTTATAAATTTATTTATTTATTTTGCCAGCTTTCAAACGACTTTCCGGGCTTGTGTGTGTGTGTGTGTGTGTGTGTGACCGATGAATGTGAGATTTGTGATTGAGTTTTGTGGTGTGGTTCGGTGTGAATGAGCTGTGTGGTTTGGTTCGTTGATTGATTGTTTTGTCTGCGTCCTGTCTGCCGTTCTGTTCCGTCTGTTTTTCTTGTTGTTTTGATAATAGTTGAAAAAAAGTTAATAAATGCACCATGCTTCGCATGGTGGAAAAGAGAGAAAAAAAAAAAAAAAGTTCAGTTACTTTTGCTTGTAGTACAGCATTTTCCATTTCATATTTGCCATTAAGTTTGGCAGCATTCAAGAGTTGGACAATAAGTTCATTCTGTAGATTACACTGCACATGGGCTCCAGAAATCATTTTCACAGGAGTAGAAGTAGATTTGTTCATAGATACTGGAGTTGACATGTGAGGGGCTTGTGCAAGAGACATTTCATCCAACACTGATCGAGTTATTTGTGGTAGAGTATCATCTATCCAAACATCATGTCCAGCACCTTGCACTCTTACCTTGAGTGAAATTTCTGTGTAGAAGGTTATTACTATGTTCATTTGTTGATCATCACCAATAAATCCTCTGTAGATTCTACCATTTTCATTTAAGTCCTCAGCATCACCATACAACTTTCTAACTTCTGCTTCCATCAATTGGTAGGCGTAGGCATTATAAACCTGTATTGTATGAGAGTCCTGGCATTGGAAAATTTCCCAAATATCATCAGAGATGGGATTCGTCATGTTCATATTCAATGAAAGTTCACTGTGTCCTCCATATTGACAGTACACTAAGTCAGGATGTTGTGGTCACCAATCAATAATCAATTTATATGCATGTGCTCTGTCTTCTACTATACCACACATCATCATCATCATCATCAGTCGACTGCGCACCAGGCGATCGCAATTTTTCTCCAGTCACTTTCTGTTTTGGGCCCAGTTGGAGATAAAGCCTTTTGGTTGCAACATGTTGTTTTGTGTCCCCCAAGGCTTTTTGTATGTAGGAGAATATGATGTTCTCATTGTCGGCCTTGCTTCCTCTTGCCAGTGTTGGTGTGTAGAAAGCATATCCTACTAGGCTCTCCCTCTGGCATCCTTAGAATATTACCAAGAAAAGTAAGCTGTTTCAGTCTTACTCGGTTTATCCGAGTCCCTCCGTACCGGTAGCAGCAAGGACACCTCTGTGTAAATTTCACGACAGAAGTTTACATTTATATCAAAACAGTGTATAATTCCATAACATAAAGTTAATCAGTAGGATCCACATCAAAAGCTGAAGGTGTCCATATAACATTCATAACATACTTCCAATGTCAAAACCATATAATCCCAGATTTTTCTAGGAGCTGATGCGAGCTGCATGCACCATGCACACACCTTTTTTTTCTTGCTTAATTTCAATAAAAACATAGGGCCTGGCTTTATTATTTGCTCCTATACGAAGTTAGAATTCACACTTTTGTACCAAAGACATATTTTTCAACTTAATCCTTTAACATGGGGGGACCATTTTTAATAAAAAGCTCTACATTGGTGCAACAATCGAATTTTCATATTTTTAGTGACACCTGAAATGTGAAATTCTCTCCTTGCAACCTTTTTTCTTGCTTTTTTATTCTTTTTTTTTTGTTTCAAGGTATTTAAAAGTCTAAAAGTTTAAATATTGGAATTTTTGATTTATTCAACTTAAATTTTTGGGGAATCTTGAACATTTTTCTCTATTCTCAAATTACCGCCATGCCCAGTTGCATCAATAAGACCTTTTTAAATAGTCAAAATCAAGATTCCTTCAAATTAAAAACTTTTTACCTTACAATCAGTTTCCTAAAGTTATGTTCCCATCACACCATTGTCAGCATTGACATGCTTTGGTGGCTATTGGCTGGGTTAATTCGTGGCCGGGCACACTTGGGTCCTTCCTTACTCCTGTGATGATGTATTCCCTCAGAATCAACTTATGGAAATTTATACCTAATACTTCTAAAAGTACATGTTACTCATCTCCCCTAGTAAAGAAATAGAAAAACAGAGAGTATAGCTCCTCCCTCTTCCCTCTCTCCCTCCTTCCCTCCTCCCGCCCTCCCTCCCCTCCCTCCCTCCCTCCCTCCAAGGTGCAAAAGGGCGGGAGCGGGAGCGCACCGCTCACGGAAGGAGAGCTCCAAATTGAGAAATGAGCTAATGTTACAAAATGCAAGCGGCAAAAATCTTGAGGGAAAAAATAAATAAAAATAAAAGAGGAAAAACTGAAAGAAAAGGGGGTGACAAGAGAAAAAAGGGAAAGGAAAAGTAGAAAAATAGAGAAAAGATAAAATGGGCAACGAGTTATAACTCTTAATAGCCATTTCGTCATGTTATAGGAACTCTAGGTGAATGAAACCTCAGTGAAACTTGAGAATGAGAAACCCAGGGTAAAGTGAGGACAAGAAACCTAGGAAATGTATGAAAAGAAACCTTGGGGAAATGTTAGGATAAAGGATCTAGTATCAAACGTGAAAGGAAAGAAAGCCTAGAGAATTGAGTGAAAGAAACCAGGGAAAAATGTCGGAAATTTTAGAAGTATGAGGAAATGAACCTAGCTTGAAATGGCAAAGTGGATTGAAAAATGGAGGGAAAAATCCAGGAAATATGTGAGGAAAAGAACCTAGGCGACATGAAGATGAAAGCATCCCAGGGGAAATGTTATAGAAAGAATCTCCAGGGAAAGGTTTAAAAAAAAACCTGGATAATAAATAGGAGGAAAAGAAACCTAGGATAAATGTGAGGAAAACAAACTGAGAAAATGTGAAGACAGAACCTACTACGAAAAAATATGAGGAAAAGAGAAATGAAAGTGGTGGTCAAACCTGGGGATTGTGGAATCCAAGACGAAAATTTAAATCGTGCATTATATGTGTGCAAAAATTTGAAGCTTATAACATTTCTCAGTTAAGTCAAACCCAGGCTGAGGAAGTAGTGCTGATGGTTTAAAAAATTAAATGCGGAAAAAAGCAAGAGGGATAGAGGACCTCGAGATTTGAGAAACCTAGCAAAATATGGTGAGAATTTAAGTGGTTTGTTACAATGAATTGTGGAAGTCAAGTTTAGAAACACCAAATCCTTAGGAAAATAAATATAAATCTAAACAGAGACATATTGAAAGAAGTAAACTGATCAAATTTCAACATTCACAACACAGGGATGACTACAGGTACATAATGGCATGACCAAAAATGACATATCAAATGCAATAAATAAAGGACCCCTTTACTCAATCACTTCCACAATTTGCAACAATTTTGGAAGCTTACATTCTGGAAAAACAGTAAAAACAGGAAGAGTTCCAGGGTAGGAGGTGAACCTTTGTGGCCATTTCTGGAACCGAAAAGCAGGTGTTCACATCCTGACAGAATTTACAGTCGTATCCAAGCATTTTTGCGACACAATTCAAGCCATTGGCACTTATAAATTAACCTTAACTATGACTATAATATATTAGCTTATAATAGCTATAATACAGACCGGTATTTCAGGCATTGTACTTTAGGCTTGTAGTAGATATTGATCTGGCAGTGAAATATGGATTAGCCGTGATTAGCACATATACATAGCAATGGTCTGTGAGCTGAATGACAACAGGCTTTCACGTTTGGAAATGTGGCAGTAGTCACATCCTTGTTTCCAGAAATTGCCATCCAAACTGCTACCTCCCCCCCCCCCCCCCCGAACTCTTCCCTGTTTTTTACAGAATGTAAACAATCATTTGTTTTCAACTCGTCGACGTGATTTCAGTAGGGTCCCTTTTTCATTATGTCAATATTTTCATTTTCATGCCATGATGTCCTTAGTGATTGAGGTCAACCGTCCTGTGGATGGTGCATCAGTTTGAGGAATCAAGTGATGTAAAGTGGTGAGGACCAAACAATCAGACAAGAAAACAGTTTTTACTGCTTCTTCAAAACAGTCATCTTGAAGGTCGAAATAGCGTAAAATCCTAAATTCCGGGGGCTCTTGGCCTGACCTCTTTCAGGGGCCCAAGCTGGCCCTAGGATGGGCCCCTAACTCACCTGCTAATATTGTTTGTGTTTTTATGGGAATCTTTGGTGGCCCTCTCACTCTCATAAAATTCTGGACATGACCATTACCTGAAAACAAACACAATACTAAAACATAATTTGGTTATTTTTAACATTTGACATCGGTTTATGTCCATTTTAAAGAAGGGGATGAAGGAAGAGGAAGAGATTGGGAAGGCAAGGAATAGGAGGGGGATCGGTTCACATTGAGGAAATCGTATACCAAACTCGCGCTCCGCTGAGAAAAAATTACTTTTTTCACCCCTCCCTCCCTCCCTCCCTCCCCTCCCTCCCCTCCCTAACCCCTCCCTCCCTCCTCCTCACACTCCCTCCCCTCCCTCCCTCCCTCCCTCACCTCCCCCCTCCCTCCCTCCCTCCCTCCCTTCCCTCCCTTACCTCCCTCCCTCCCTACCGCTCCCTCCCTCGCCCCTCCCTGACCTCTTCATCCCTTTCACCCCTCCCACCTTTCCTCCTCCCTCCCCCTTCGCCTTCCTTCCCTTCCACTTCCCTTCCCTTCCCTCCCCTCCCCGCGACCCCTCCCCGCCCCTCCCTCCCCTCCCTCCCTCCCCTCCCTCCCCTCCCTTCCCTCCCTTAAGAGAGGGTGTGTATGAAGAGGGGTGGTGAGGGGTAAAAGAAAGGACCCTCTCCCTCCCTCCCTCCCCTCCCGTCCCTCCCTCCCTCCGCTTCCCTGCCCATCCCGTGCGCCCCTCGCCTCCCTCCTCCCTCCCTCCCCTCCCTCCTCTACCCGGCCTTTCCCACGGCCCCCGCCCCTCCCTCGCCCTCCCTCCCGTTCCTCCCTCCCTCCCTCCCTCCCTCCCCCGTCTCCGTCCCTCCCCGCCCTCCCTGCCCTCCCCGGCGTCCCTTCCCTAGAAGGGGGAGGGGTGGGTGAGGGGGTGACGTCCCGTCCCGGCCTGCCGCTCCCTCTCATCCCTTCTCCCTCCCCCCTTTCCTCCCGTCCCTCCCCCCTTCCCTTCCTTCCCTTCCCTTTGTCTCTTTCCCTTCGCCTTCCCTTGCCCTTCCCTCCCCTCCCCTTCCCCTCCCCTCGCCCTCCCTCTCCCCTCCCTCGCCTCCCTCTGCTCCCTCCCCCAGACCCTCGTCCCCGTCTTCCATCCCTTTCACTCCCTCCCACCTTCCCCTCCTCCTCCCCCTTGTCCGAGGGGAGGTGGGAGGGCTTCCCTTCGCCTTCGTCCTTCCTCTTTTCCCTTCCCTTCCCTTCTTCCTGCCTTTCCCTTCCTGCCGGCCTCTCCCTTCCCCTCCGTCCCGCTCCCTCCCTGCCCACCCTCCTCTTCGTGCCGTTCTTCCCCTCCCCCCCTTTCCTCCTCCCGGTCCCACTTCCCTTCCTCTTCCCTTCCCTCCTCGCGCTCTCCCCCACCTCCCCTCCCCCGCTCCAGTGGCCCTACCCTGCCCTCCCTCCCTCCTTCTCAGCCGTGTAACCTGAACGCCCTCCCTGTCTTTCTCTTCCATTTCCCCCCGCGCCCCTCGCACCCTTCCTCCTCCCTCCCTTCCCTTCCCGTCCCTTTCCCTTCCCTTCCCTTCGCCTTCCCTCTCCCTTCTCCTTCCTCTCCTTACCCGTTCCTCCCCTCGCCCTCCCTCCGCCTCGCCCTCCTTCCCGATCCGCGTCCCCCCTCACCTCTTCATCCCTTTTTCCACACCACCCCTCCCCGTACCGCTTTCCTCCGTCCCTCCCCCATTCCCTTCCCTTCCTCCCCTCGCCCTCCCCCTTCCGCATCTCCCTCTCACCCTCCCCTCCCCTCCCTCCTCGCCTCCCATCCCTCGGGCAGACCCTTCCCTCGCCACTCCCTCCCTCCCTCCGCTCCCCTCGCCTCCCTCCCTCCCTTGTCTTCCTCCCTCCCTTTGCTCTCTCCTCCCCCCCATCCCCCCATTGTCCTCCTCCCTTCCGCCTTCCCGTCCCTTCCCAAGCCCTTACTCCCTCCTCCCCTCCCCCTCCCCTCTTCCCTCCCCTCCCCTCCCCTCGTGCGTCCCTTTCCTCCCCTCGCCCTCCTTTTCCTCCTTCCCTCCCGGCTTGCCTCACGCCTACCCGCTCCCTCTCCCTCCTTATTAAACAAGATGTTTTAGTGGGGGGTGGAGAGAGGAGGGGCGCAGGGTGGAGTGGAGGGGGGGGTCTTCCGCTCTCCCGCCTCGGGTCCTCCCTGGGCGCCCTCCCTCCTTGCCCGCTCCCTCGCCGTCTTCCTCCGCCTCCGTCCCTGCCCTCTTCTCCATCCTTTTCACATTCCACCTCTCCTACCCTTTCCTCCTCCCTCCCTCCCTTCCCCGCCCTCCCTCCCACCCTTTCACTCACCCTCCCACCCCTTTCCCTTCCTTCCTCCTCCCTCCCTCTTTTTTTTTTTTTTTTTTTTTTTTTTTAAAATTGGAAAATTTCACCCCTCCCCCTTTCCTCCTCCCTCCCTCCCCGCCTTCCTTTCCATCCCTCCTCTCTCCCTCCCTCCCTCACCTCCCCCTCCCTTTATGAAAAATCACAATAGGTGGGACCAAAAACCTACCACAAGGGGGGGGGATCATTTTCTATATGTTGTTAATGTTAACTAGTTTAATTGTCCAATAGTCACCCCTAACTTTCAATTAACTTTTTTCCTTTAATTATTTCATGATACGATAGTATTTTGAGAATACCATTGGAGTATATAGAATTTGTAACTTTTTTTAAAATTGAACAAAGTCTTGCCAGATTGGTCTATTATGTCTTGTAATACTACAATAGCAGCAAGGTGTGACTCATCTCCCTTTAACTAAATGAAAACAGAGAGAGAGCTCCTCCCTCCCCCTCCCTCCCTCCCTTCCCTCCCTCCCCCTCCCTCCCCCCTCCCCTCCCCTAACACGCCCTCCCTCCCCTTTCCCTCCCCATCCCCTCCCTCCCTCCCCTCCCTCCCTTTCACCCCCCTCCACCCTCCTTCCATCCTTGGAAGACCCACCCTTTTCATCCTTCCCCTCCCCCTCCCTGTCTTCCCCTCCCTCCTCCCTCTCGGCTCATCCGTCCCTCCCTGCTTCTCCCTCCTTTTCCCCACTCCCCCCCTATTCCTCCTCCCCGTCTCACTCCCTGCCTCCTCCCTCCCCTCCCGTCCCTCGCTCTCCACCACCTTTCCCCCCTCCGCACCCTTTTCTTCAACTGCCCTCCCTCTATTCCCTCTTCTTTCATCTCCTCCCTTTCCGCCCCCCTCCCACCCTTTCCTCCCTCCCTTTCCTCCTCCCTCCCTTCCTTCCCTTCCATCCCGTCTCTCTCGTCCGTCCCTCCCTCCCCTCCCCCTCCCTTTATGTGGCAGAAATCACAATAATGGGACCAGAAACCTACCACAAGGGGGGGGGGGATAAAAATTTCTATTAATGTGTTATGTTCACTAGTTTAACTTTTCCATAGGCACCCCTACTTTCAATTTTTAAAACTTTTTTTTCCGTTTCATTATTTTCCATGATGCGATATTAGTTTGAGAATAACCATTGGAGTATATAGAAAATGTGTAACATTTTTTAAAATTATAACAAAGTATTGCAAATTGGTCTATTATGGCTTGTAATACTACAAATAGCAGCAAGGTTTTACCATGGTAAAATCATAATGTGTAATATATTACCAATTCTGTAAAACACAACATAACAATACTGCTAATGTGACATGTCAAGGACAGATACATGCAAAATGAATGGTAACATTAGCACTCCTCACCCTTGTGTAACTTTTAACCAATTATCTATAGTAGCCACGGTGAAAACTGCCATATTTTGGTATCTGCTATAAGATGCACAATATATCATATTATTATGCATCTGGTGTGCAATACTGCAGTACGAGTAGCGCGTACTGCCCAACACTGCACAATACGCAAAAATATTGGGCAACTCGTCAAGCAAATACTCTCTTTTTTTTATCAGTTTGGACGCCATTTTAAAGCTATTTCTTCTTCTTGCATAATAATAATAATAATATTGGATGACTTTTTCGGTTGATAACAGAAAATATCGCCCTCGCCAAGAAAAATATCAGGCTCGTCTTCGACTCGCCCGATATTTGATCTAAGCTCGGGCGATATTTTCTGTTATCAACCTCAGCCATCCAATATTATATAAACATTAGCACCATTGCCATCAAAAGAATAATAACTTTAGTAGGGCCTCCATCCAAATTCTGTCACGATTAAACAACTTCCGTCAAATAATTAGTAATGTTGGCATAATACGACGATCGACATTGGATATGGTAGATTTGAATGGTAGATTTTTTCCGTCAAAATTGACGGAATTATTAAAGTAATGTTTATGAAAAATTATCAAAGTGTTTGAGAACCCATTCAAATTATCTTCACTATATGTATACAGGTATAAACATATTAACACAGTAAATTAGGGAATTCAGTAATTTAGTAAAAATATGTGACATTTAGAAAAATTGCTAATGTTATGGTACCCATTATTGTGCTTTCTGTCTTTAAATCTCCTCCATCCCTTTCTCCCTCCCACCTTTTCTCCCACCTTTTGTCCCTCCCATGTCCTTCCCTCCCTCCCTGAACTTCCTTCCCCACATTCTCTATTCCTATCCTCCCTCCCTCCCTCTTCCTCCTATTCTCCCTCTCTCCCTCCCTCCCTCCCTCCTGACACTCCATTCCTCCTGGCACTTTGATGATTTTGCCTGACCAAACACTCAATGTGAGAACCATGCTTAAAGCCCTGCTTTCTATGGCACAGCTGTTTGAAAGTCTCATTTATTATAACAAAACGAGAATAAAACCAAAAATATCAACGGCGACACACTTTTGACACCTAATTTGGAGTATGCCACTAACTACATCCTGTGTAAATTTGGTGAAATTTCATTGCGGGCAAATATGATTTTTCATGAAAATGTAGTTTCACACGTCTTTCTATGGGAAATAGGCATATAGAGGGCGCTATGACCTTTGTAAGTTTGTAGGCCTATATGGCAAGATTCCCGCAATGGATTTTTGCGGAGGTATTAGCTCTTGCATGTCCCTACTTATATCATTTGTCAAAATTGTGTCGCCATAGCTTAAAATTGCTCTAAAAATAAAAAGAGACAATTTGCATGGGGTCAAACAGCTGTGATGGTGTTTATTCCATTCTGTGCTTTCAGTCTCTCAGTCTGTTGATTACATCTTAACAAGCAAACTTGGTGTCAGCTGGCTGTAACTAGCCCTCTCCATTGTTGCCCATTGTTATCTCACCTGGCTGAGAAACACCTGGCAAGTAATATCCTTGTTCTGTTACTGTTAGCACTCTGTATTTTGTGTGTGAGGCCCTCTATTGTTACAACTCCTGATTTTCCACAGCTTAGTTACCCAGTGAATTGATGTGATATGATGGTTATCTCTTTTGCAATTATTTGTTTTAGTCATATGTCCCACTGCACTGCTGTAGTACTATGGAGCTTGTGTTTGCATTTTGGACTCCATGCTGTGATGAAGAACTTTGTAATCTAATCAGACCAAACCAGTGACATGATGGTGAGACAGAAGCTTGAATGTTCAACTTGATCTGACTTGGGACAATTTTTTGTGTGGAATTGAACTGCTATTTCTCTTTATCAAACTCTGGTACAAGATTTTAGGTAGGTACTAGTGGGAAAAGCAAGATTTATGTTTTAGGGCTTTAAGGCAGACTCAGAGACTTTGAAATTAATTTGTGTAGTATTAAAAATAATTAACTGATTAACACTTAAGTGCCTAAGGGGGGGGTTCCATAGTACCCAAGATTTGTTTTTCGGCGATTTCTCAGTCGTGAAAAATATTTTTGAACTCTAATTTTTTGTAATTGTGTAACTTATTGATGCGCTTCTTTCCATAAAAAAAATTGCTAAAATTTCTAGACCGTTAATGAGATAATTAGCTTGGGTCCCTAGGAACCCCTTAGGCACCAACGGGAGTGTGATTTTAAAAATAAAAATTAGGCAAAACCCTGTTGCCAGAAATATTTTTATGCTATGTATGTATTCAGTATGCATGAAACAAATTAATTACTAATAGAAAAAATAACCCTTTATTTACTTTAGGTGCTTGAAAAGAAGCGATTCCATCATCCAGCGATCTGAGCGCCATTGCTATACAAACTATGGCAAATAAGCCTGCACCCACAAAAAATACAAGAATGTACCAAAATGGGAAGTTTGTTGTTAATATGTGTAAATTGGGTCTTCTAGAGAAAGATATAAACATCTCAAAATGATTTGCAATGTGTATGCTGTGGAAGCCAGGGCGCGAAAACATCATGCTACTTTTTGAGCGATTTTTTTTTCCGCATTTGAAAACAAGGATTGCCCCTAATTTCCAGGCGATAAACCGGAACTCATTATATTGCACCTTTGGCCTGACTTTATTATGCCCCATCCAAAGGTGGTATATGAGTTATTTGAAATTTCCATCGGGAAAGTGGTTTCCTTAGAGGGGGGGGTTCATGGAACCCCCCTCCTTGGCACCAACGTGAGGGGTGAAAACACCTTAGGCACTTAAGTGTAAAGATGTAGTCTAATTGAAATGCTCAGTTTGAGATGCGATGATTCTTTTTGTTCACATTGTGAACCTTATGTTAGTAATAAAGTACCAGTGGGATCTGGATTTTTTTACAAAGTTGTTATTTTTTAATATGAAAGAAAAGGACCACCAACAGGGAGGGGGTGGGGGAGGAGAAATCTCCCCCTCCTAAGTCCAGGGTCTTAGGGCAAAATAAATGTAAAAATGGGGTGAACCACTTGATCGATTACACTGAGCATCTATGAGATGAGTTACGGCCTGTGTACATGTATACCTTAAGGCCTGTAATGGCCTCGTGGCAGCCTCGATGTAGAATCTAGTTTTTTCAGATATTTCATAAGGTAAAACCTGTCTTCTATGTAGACTAAACATGTAGTTATGTAGTTAAAGGTGTGTGTTCTGATAGTCTTTGGGACCCCTGTTTTATTCGGAAGTAGTATCGATTTGAGGTATCAGATGAAGGCCGATTTTGTCTGCATTTGTAATCCTGACATTGAGCTTCAAATCCATTTCATTTTTTTTTTTTTTTCCAAGATTAAAAAAAGATAAAAACTTAAAAAATACCAAATTAATGTTTTAAAATATTAGCACATTAGTGAATAGGGTTTGCAATAATGCCATTATTGCTTTACCAGCAAAAACCGCAGTTTGTTTCCACTGTACTTGATGGGGCCCGTATGTTGCAAAGGTCCGGCTCTCATTCAGTAAGAGAAACACAATAGATATGAATGGAACAAGCACCCTTAAAACTTATCATATTACTTCAATTGTAATTTTTCTATTCTAATAAATAATATTATGAGGGGAATGTTTGAAACTATATGCAAGATGCAAAAAAACAAATGATTTGTTGATCCTCAGGAAAATCTCTGTGTCAGTCCCTTGAGGTACTACACTAGGTATAGTGCTTACATGTGTAAAGGAGATTCAGAGATTAAGTCTATTGCATACACTCTGTGTATTTACGCATATACATAAGCAAATCGTGAAGATTTTAAACAAAATACGCGAATGTAGCACGAGTGGAGAAAATGTCAGGTTGCACTCTACTCGCCGCGTATGCGTATGTGCTTTCGAAGCGTCAGCGTCGCCCAGGACTGATTTTTTTATCAGTGGGTAATTTGATCTTTATTTCCGTGGTAAAATTGTATTTTAAAAAACTACGTTATCACTAATAAGGCAAATTCTTTTTTGATTTGGGTTGTGTTTGAATGTAGGTATTAATAATGCGCATGTGTTTGCTTTTGCTCAACAAATGGGGAAAAATCAATGCACTTGTAGCGGATTTTGAGGCTTGTCCCAATGCATCAGAATCTCAGCGTGCGTGCATTGATTTGACCCATTTTTCTCGCAAGAAGTTAACACGCAGTTATTAACCTATAAATAGTCATTTTAACCCTTTCATTAGGATTGGGATTAAATTTTCTGGAGCAGGATGAGAAAGTGACATTTAGACCTTGCGGAAATCGGTTTTGACACAGGAAATCACACCTTTTGGAGTGAAATCCTGCGCTCTGATTGGTCAGTTTCAAGGTGAGTTGGTTCGAAATGATGACCTTGGTGTGTAGGCATGTGTGAAAGAAAACTTGCTCCTTAAATGGGAGGGTGATTTGGGAGTGAGCAAAGTAGGAGCATATTATAGTTCGTACCGGAGTTTGTGCTATAAGATTTCAAAACACAGCACGTTGGGAACTGACGGATACAGACACTCATTGTATTATTTTTCCATTCAAGAGAATTGATATTTATTAAGAATCTTTATTTCTTTTTCCAAGGGTTTCACATACATGTACAAGTAGTAGAAAATAACATAAGGTGTATTCAATTTAAATGTGTATGTGTTTTATATATACAGTGTGACCCAATAAAAACGCAAGACTTGGTCCCGGCCACCATAAGATTTGAATAAAAGCATATGACTACTTCTTCTTTGTTATAAGGCAAGGTAGGACTGTTAGCTAATTAATGTCCCTGAAAGTTCATTAAGGTAGAGTTAAAATTTTGTAAGATAATGTCCCCAGAAGTCAAGTAACCCAGAGGACCATTTTACCAAATTGAGGTACTAGTAACTACAAATATGCATGAAAAACAACCAATATGAAGTCCAACCATCATTTTACTCGTGCTGCAATCAATATTAACATCCATAATGTTTCCATTGGCATTAACAGGTAATAAATATGCATTTTTAGACAATCATAAGATGGAATTAAGAATATATGATCAACAAACACCTAGTATTGTCCAAATTAGACGACACCGAATTAGAGCTAATTGATAATTATAGTTTTGTGACAGCACACAGAGTTATCTTAACCCAAAATTGAATGACGGAATGAATACTGATATTGTTATTGTGTTTTGTGTTCAAAACACATGTTTTACTTTCATAAAGTTTAGTTTCATAAAGTTCATAATGTAACAAACAAGTTGCAACCCAACGCATTTACAGTTTTACATAACAAACAGCCTGTAAAAGAGTTTTGTCATATCGTCTTAAAATGTATTTAATCACCAAATAAATTAGTGTTTTATCATTATCAGTTTTATAATTTGTGTAATTATGTTAATGCAGTTAATTGATCCAGTAGAAGTTGTTCTGCAAGAAATTTGGGCAATTAAATGTTGGCTGCAATCAAAATTGTATTTACCATTCTGTTCTTCACTGCCACTTTTGTGGAACCTTACCAGCTCCTCATTTTGGTAAAATGGGTGCTGCGGGTTACTTGATTTTTGGTATAATATCTTAAAAACTATTGACACTGTCGCAATGAAGTTTTCAGGGAATACCTAACAGTCCCTTCTTACCTTGCAATAAATACAAAGAGCCATATGTATTTGTTCAAAACCTATGGCGGCTGACACAAAGTGTTGCGTTTTTATTGGGACACGCTGTACATATAAGTATTGAGCATACATGTGTTATCAGTTATTGTTTACATCATTAGTATTATACACATTATACACACTTTCATATAAATAATTGTAAATACGGTAGAACAACATGGAGACAGAACTGAGTCAAGCTTCCAATGTGATAAATGTGATCGCATTTTTTCAGCGGGCTGATCATCTGAAAAAAACATCTCAAGATTCACCAGAAACGATCAAGAACCTTCGAAGGTATGTTAATTTATATACGGGTATATGGGTTTTTTCATGAATAAGGGACTCACTAGCAAAATACCACCTTCAGTGACTTCATCAAACCATAACTAAGAAAGTACAAACTTGATGTCCACTTTCAGTTTAAGATATTACTTTCCCAGTTAACTTGCAATGATAGAAATAAAATTTAATTTTCCACAGCAAAGGAATACATAAAATTTGATGGGGGAAAAAAGTAAAATTATCACTTTTTAGGCAAAAATGTGTGGCATTTTTAATTCATTGTTAATATACTAGATTACAGCCTTGAATTGGGGTAAATTATCTTGTACAAGCTTTTACATAAGACAACAAACTGATTTTGAAAATAAAAATCAGAATCATTCAAAAGATGGTTGTTAATAGGCATATGTGAAATTCTAAAAATGTGTTCTCCGTGTAAGCATTGGTGTCCCGCAAAATCAGTTACAACAGGGAACACTGACTTATGATGAAGAATCCATATTAACCCTTCCAAAGTGAGAGATTTTAGTTTTTTTCTGGATATCCTTTACCTAGTTTTTAAATGTTCAGAAAGTAATAATTAGCAAAAATATAGAACTTAAGAATATGTCATTATTATGAACTTTGGGAAGGAAAAGGAATGGTAAAGGGGGAGATAAAGAGGGTGGCGCCGACAAGGAAGGGGAGGGAAGGAAAGGGGGCCGTGTTACCCCCCCCCCAAAAAAATTGACATTGTGAACATAACAATCTTCCATTTTCTAAACTCTCATTATATGTTATTTACTAAAAAAAATTCTCCTTAATTTATGATCTTTTTGTGGTGTCTATACTAGCCATTGGTCAAACAAAAAATTAAAAGTGACCACTTCAAAGCACACTTTGAAAAAAAAAATCTCGCTCGATACAATCGATGTCCATCAAAAGGCCTGTATCCAATTTCTGATGGTTTTCTGTCCTTGTGTTAAAGGGATAAGCAGGATCATGTTATAGAAATATGAAATGCATTTTTATTAGCTTATAATCAAGATTTAGCTAAAAAAGTAAAATTCCATATAACTACTTTTAATGTAGGACCAAAAACAACCCAAAAGCTAAACAATGAGTAATTTGGGAACTGTTGTCATACCGTCTCCCGCAAATAGACATACCATGATGGCGCATAAAATCACACCAACAGCTGCGTGGTTATACAATACAGAATAAACAAAGGATTAATAATATGTGTGTTTGAGGTCACCCGTAACAGGACAATGGTGCACAATCTTATGCTTATAAATCTGGGATATTCACCGAGAAAGTTTTCTTTTTTGACGTCAAGTTCGTAATTTTAATACGCAAGTATAGAAATTACAGAGTCGTATAAAAAGTGCGCCTTGTCTTTAATAGCACAGATTTCAGCCAACGTGCTTGAAGGTTATTATAGCACATACATGCCTGTCACAAAATACCAAAATAACAAATTTTTTGTGGTGTCTCGGATCAGGCCAAATCGTGCATGCTTTATTTCTTTAAATCAGAGACAAATGAGAAACAAGAAATGGTACAAATATGAAAGCAAAAAAATTTTAAAAAGAGGGTGATTCCCTTGTGAATGATCGTATACACTAATTATGTATTAAGGCGTGGCCTTCCCTAACGTCCACTCTTTGGAAGTAAACACTGAGAGGAAGCCTGCTTTTGCTAAGGTAATTAGGGCAACCTTGCTTGTGTTATGTAATATGAGGTTGTTCAGACGGTAGCCTACTTTTGAAAGTAGCATTACCAACGAAAATTCATTTAATCCTCATTAGCGCCTCTTCACAACGACGCACCGTCCACACGGAACGTAACACGATATCCTTTGCCAAATTTATCAGCGACGGCCTTCTCCTCATTGGTAAATAGCGGAGTAGCGTTCCTCTACGCGCTGACCTGACGGTTAATTGCTTGAAACCCCGGGAAAACTCAACCCCATTGTAAACAATACCAAATGAATGCCTCAAAGCAGGAGTGTGTTTTTTAAAAGCGATGTTTTGGCTTCTTTTTTTCGTTATTACTACTCATCGACAGAGGATTTGGCAGTAACGCTGTTATATGCCGATGAATCCCCAACAGACCTGACCAATCACTGAAGAAAGCGATCCAGCCCAACCTGACATCATCAAAAACAAAGGTCATCGCATCGAATCAATGAAATGTGGTTTCCTCGGTACAGAGAGCGAGTTACGTGCAGTGGCCGCTTTATAAACGGCACATTTTTTGATTCGCATTTGCCTGTGATTAATTCACGATTGGCTCACTTAAATACAAATCATATAAAGTTCTATCTCGCACAATAACAATGACTTATGTACTTATTTAGATTGACTACCGATCAAATTACTTTCTCTCTCAATAAAAATTATGTTTGGATTTCTTTTTCAACACTACGCTGCGTGTGGCATAAACACAACATGGGACACTAGGCTGCCTGTCAACGGTCACGTGATCGCTTAAAGGGAAATCCCTATTTCAGTTGTCTTCAACTTCGATCGTTACGGTCAAAAGAAAGTCCATTCCATGAGTTCGAGTAGTCCAAGGCACGGATAGTCAAGAGGGGTGAGTACGCGCTGTGCAGCTGGTAAGATCGGCGCCGCGGCCCGGTCTCTCGGACCAGTTTGGTTTCCGTGTTTCGCTTTGTTTTTTTCCGTGGCTGTAACTACTGATATGATGCCCAAGTGAGGTCAACGAACACACACGGGGCGCCCCAGAACGTTGAGTTGAATAGAAGGGAAAAACAGTAAACTTTTATAAAAATAAACAGACAACCGACCAGACCCCTGGAACTGTCAAAGGTTGATGAACACACAAAAAAAACAACGAAAATGGCGTTCGTATTATGCCTGTATCCCACGCTACGGAATAGTTGACCCGGGATGTTTTACGAGGTCCACATGAGGTCCCCTTAACAATCGACGTCGTGAGTAGCCCTGTTCACACCGCACTTACCAACGACGATCGCTCGTACCAGTAGCTAGCTCTCTACTTTAAGATTTCTTTAAAAGTAACTCGTGGCGTTGTTTAACTCGTTGTTATGCTAAAATGATTTGTCAACGGTCACTACTCACGAGGCTTACCAATGACTGTGCTACCAACGTCTTACCAACGACTTAACAACAAAACGAATCCGTCTGAACATGCCTATGTATGATTTAATAAGGATAATCACCTTTAAAAACACAGATTTCAAGCCACTGCTTGAAGTTATGATAGACATACATGCCTGTCACAAAAATACCAAAATACAAATTTTTGTGGATGCTCGGATCAGCAAAATCGTCTGCATACGTATTTCTCTAATCAGAGACAATGAGGAAAGCAAGAATGGTAACAAATGAGGAAAGCAAAAATGTTAAAAAAAAAAAGAGGGGTGAATGATCTTTATACATGTATTATTAGGCGTGGCTTTTCCTACGTTACATCTTTGGAAGTAACACATGAGAGGAAGTCCTGCTTTTTGATAGGTAATTAGGGTCACCCTTATTGTGTTTGTATATGTATGATGTATAATGAGCTCCTTTAAAAATGATAACTTGGATATAATGATATTATATCATGTAATATGCCTCATGTCTGGCCTACTGTCAATGTTTGTAAAATAAGGTCAACTTAAGGTGCAACAGAGATTTCACATATCAGTTCGCTTAAAAAATCAAAATACTGATTTTTGCCTGGATGTAAAGCTTTCCATCAAAATAACCCCCGTCTGAAATGATTTATGCTGAGAATGTTTTTTTGTACAAAAATTGTGATATTTCAAATTTTGTATAGGAGCAAATACGAAATTCAGCCTATAAGTTTACATATGGAACATATAAGCAAAATCATAATCAAATTTTTAAAAAGTTCTTCTAAAAACTGGCCTCGACAACTTGCCAACTACAAGGTAAGACATCTCTTGAGTGTCTAAGATATGAAATTTACTATTATGACCACAATATTTGTTGTGGCCTTCAAAATCTCTCGTTGCACACCTTAATTAAATAAGTTTTTAAGAATAGTAGGTTTTTTAAATACAAATAACTTCGTTTTCAAGAACCAGTTTACTTCTCCTTTAGAAAGTGCATATAACTCTGAAATTCCAAATAGCTAAGATAGCATTGTTACGTCCCTTGCCAATACTGACCCTTCATGCAACCAGCAATCGTTTCAGTTGGTCATTCAATTAATTCCAGCTTAACAATATATAGATGTATTTAGTGATTTAAATACAACTATATTACTAGCTCCATTGTTCGTGTATCATTTTAACCTTTTTTTTCATCTCAGTACCATCATCACAAGAATGACAATAAAAAATTCATGCTTATAATTTACTCTCAAATTGTTCATAACAATAAATTTAAAGTAAAACATAAAAAAAATAAAAAAAATAAAAAAAATAAAAAAAATAAAAAAAATAAAATATTTAATTATAGTATTTTCATATATTGTCTCCTCCCCGCCCTCCTTTTCCTCTTCTGTTCAACCATCATTCATTCTTCTCTCTTTTGCATGCTTCTGTTTTACTCTTTCCTTTTGTTTTTTCATATCACTCATATTGCAATACTTTTGACAGTTCAACAACTCACCGTAATCTCCTTGTACAGGAGCGACCGTTGTTGATTCGTTAACAACCCACAGTTGATAGGCAAAGTAGCGCGTTACGCCCGGCACAGTGTTCACGGAAGTGCGTTTACGCGGTAACGCTTTAATCACTCACGGTTCGCCACTTTGGAACTCTGAGTACGCGCTATGGACACCAAGGTTGCAAACTGCAAAAGCACAACTTACCACATATCGCTTTGCTTTAGATTTTGCTCTAAACTAGTTTTTAACAAGGAAAGATTTCCGGTGACTGGGAACATTTTGGTATTATAGTGAGAATATTAGATGTTCCTCTCTACACGATATTAATAAGTTTTCACGAGGATTTTGTTGTGAAAGGGATTCAAACATGTCACAGAGGTGGTTCATCACAAATCACCAACATCTGCCATCCGATGCGTCCGCGTTTTATATAATCCAGCTCGGGCGGCGCGGGATAAAAATACGTACGCGGACGCATGGATTTCATCACTGTTGATTTGTGATGAACCACCTGTAACATGTTTGAATCCCTAATACGCCTTTCTCATACTTCTCTTCTAATTCACAAATGATATCTTAATATGTGGTCGTCAAATGTTAGAACTCAAAATAAAAATCTTTGAATCTAGTAAAGAAGTTTTCTTGATTGTCCACAGAGTCTTTCTGTTTGCATTTTCCCTTGGCTTGGATCTTCACTCATCCCCCTCATTGAGTCATTCTCATATTTCACACTCTGTATCTCTTTCTCTATCTCTGTCTCGCTTCTTTTACCTCCTCCAATCAGTCTTGATAAGTTGGGCATTGTCCTCAGTTCATAACTTAGTTCTTCATCGTAAGACTCAGCTTCATCCACTCTGTTTCAGATTCTGAGGCAATCCTCCTTGGAACTGTCATCTTCTTTCTGGCTTTCTTTCTCAGACTGGAGGATTTAGATTATTCTAAGGCTCCTCCTCCTTTGGCCGACCATTCTACACTTTTTCAACGCGGATTCATAATGTTCAGGTTCATGAGTCTCTTCACGGACTGTTTCGTCAATAGCAATTGATTTTCACAGCATGTACAACTTTTGATGCCTCTGTAAATTATACTTCTTGTTAAATTTTTTCCTGCCACACCTCATGACAAGCAAACGTTTGAATTGAGGGATATAGGATCATTTTGTTTCCCTCGATGGTGTTCTTACATTTAAATGACAATAAACCGTTTTGAAAAGGTTGTTTATATAGCCAGCTTTCACTTTGCTCATTCGACTCATTTGTAGTTCTAATTTGTTCCCGTTCCCTTGCTCTTCTGCACATTTGATACAAAATGTCTCACATGGTGCGAACTGCACATTAATTCTCTGCTCCAAGTTACTTTCAGACGTTTTCTTTGGAAAAGCAAATGTGTATAACGAAGTTATACAATACGGGAATGTGTTGCAACCTATCGTCAGTGAATGTCTAATAAATAACTGCATTAAGCGTACATACAAAGTCTTTTATACACAATAACTCTTTGTTTAACAATGTTTATATTTTTTATGTAAATATTAACTATGTGTAAATGCAACGATAATTATAGAGAATAAATGTATTATATGAATTGTACACCTTACTAATTACATGAAAGTAACTACAACAAAACAACCTTTTTTATTATTGAAACCCTTGGAAAAAGAAATACGATTCTTACTAAATGATCAATATCTCTTGAATGGTAAAATAATACAATGAGTGTCTGTATCCGTCAGTTTCCCAACGTGTCGTGTTTTTGAATTTTAATAATTAATTTAATTTCTGTGTTTCATTAATAATTTCACTCAATTTGGGCGCACACCACCAAATCACCCTCCCATTTAAGGAACAAGTTTTCTTTCGGCCCAGGCCTACACACCAAGGTCTCATTTTCGGACCAACCGCACCTGAACTGACCAATCAGAGAGCAGATTTCGCTCCAAAAGGTGTGATTCCTGTGTCACAACCGCTTCCGCAAAGGTCAAATGTCACTCTCTGATCCTGCTCCTGAAAATTAATACTCCAAATCCTCATGAAAGGGTATACACGTCAATCATAATTTAAGATAGTCACCTCAAATCCCAATTCTAATTAGAGAAGAATCACACAGATTTTTTGGTTTGATGGCCTTTTTTTGTGTATTTATGATTTAAAAGTTTGTGATTTTTTCTCTATCATCAAGGACCTCAATGTGACTCGGCTTGTGTTTTCTCATAGTGATTATGGACAAGGTGTTTACGTATACACAATGTTCAAAAAACACAAAATTTTTTAGAAAATGATGGGTCATCTCTGACTTATTATTGTTAAAGGGATTAGCATCGATTTGCCTATCCAAAACATCGAAAAAATAAATCATCAAAATTCATATTTTTATATTTTTGTTACGGGATGGATATGCGACATAACCTCAAGTTGGTTGGCTTGAAATCCGCTGTATTAAAACAAGGCAGTACTTTTTATATGATTCTGTAATTTCTAACGTGGCGTATCAAAATTCCGACTTGAGAGCAAAAATGTCTTCCTTCCGGTGATTATCGCAGATTTTCAGCGTGATATTGTGTGCCGTGATCAATACAGTTTGACCTCAAACACAATATTATTGATCTTTGTTTTTCTGTAAACTGTGTAAAACCACAATCAGCTGTTAGTACAGATTTTTGAGACGCATCACTGCATGCTTTTTGGGGGAGGCGGTATGACAATTTTTTTCTCAAATACTTCATTTTTTTTCACTATTTTGGTGTTTTGTTTCCTACATTAAAGCAGTTATAGGTCATTGTACACACTTATATCCCTGTTTATAGTTAAAAGAAATGCCTAGATCCACATTTTTTTTTCTTCTCTCTCTCGCATTATCGCACTGCTATCCCTTAAAGGCTGACTCAAGAGATTTCCCGGGGAGGGCACCCTCAATTTTTCAAACAAATTGTGTTTTTTTTGCATTTACATAATGCTTGTTCCATATACTAACCCCTGTGTGCAATAACTAAGCTCAATAAGTCCTTTCCATAATAGAAATCAACGACTTTGTTTAAAAATAAATTCCGGATCCAGAATTTTTGGTTATAACACGGTATCCTATGCACGTTTACACTCTACATAAATGTTGTACTGCATGAAAACAAAACCCTGATTCATCTCTACGTTGGAATTGCACATTTGTAGGTGAGAATCTTTACTTTTAGTTTAATTACGTACACAAAAAATATATTTTTTCGAATCTCTGAGTCAGCCTTTAAGGCTGACTGAGAGATTTTGAAAATTAATTTTTTGTGTAGTATTAAAAATCGTCAACTTGAACTAAACCAAGTGCCCTAAAATACGTAATTCCAAGTTAGGATTAATTGATATTTAATTTTCATTCGTAAACATTTTAGTATAACAGGCCATTATAGGAACTGTGTAGTATAGGAAAAAAAAAAATCTGGATCCAAATTTTATAAGAAAGTTGTGATTTTCTATATGCAGGTCTTCGATTTGAGCTTAGTTATTTCACACAGTGATTAGTATATGGACGACATTGTAATATGCAAAAAACATGATTGTTTGAAAATTGAGGGTGCCCTCCTCTGTAAACCGTGACTCAGTCCTTTAAGTATTTGTATTATGGTGATTTTTGCAGTATTGTATTGTTTGCAGTTTGATTTTCAAGCAGCTACATATTAAATCCCTAATAATATTTTTGGGCAGATTTTACCTTGAGAGTTGATTTCCTGGGTGGTGAGAGGGGCACATGCCCATATGGGGACCTGCTGCCAATATGGGTTCATATTCGGCTTTCTCTGTATAACGAATGAACATGTTTTAACACCAATTTTGGTATTTTAAAATGGGTATTTTTTTTTCTCAAATTTTTGCTTAAATTGAAACCCATAATTTTCCGGGGCTTTCCCCCTCAGGCCTCACCCGGGGCTTTGCCCCTGGATACCAGAGGGCCCTAAGGCAGGCCCCTGAACCCCACTCATTACTGGTCAGCATGGCATTCAGGATTTATTTTTGGGGGCTGCGGGCTTCGAAAAGTGGACTGTTTTTGGTAAAGGTGGACCTAACCCCCTAAAAGGGTTCTTTTTGGGGACGTTTTGTACATCTTAATCACCAAAGTGGACTTTCTTGTCTTGTCATTTTTTGGACCTTGTATCAAAAATTAAGCCAAAATTGGTCCTTTTCCCCTTTTGTGGGATTTGGTGGGGGGGGTGGTTGCGACTGGTACTGGCCTGTCTTGGTTCAGATGTGTATAAAACTAAACTTGTACTCCCCCCTCCAAAACCTTTGGTTTTGGAAAAGGCAACAAAAATGTCTGCATCCTCCTTTTGGAAAAAAGTTATGACGAAAACTAATATTTTATATAACTGGCCTAACAATGGCAATGGCAGCCAATCCTGGCAAAACAAATCAAGATTGGTACATCATGCAAATACAGATTGAAACCATTTTGACAATTTTATTTGGAACATGGGCTGGTCCCATGATCCTTGCATGATCTCATTCAGTGCATATATTGCTTCTGTTATTACTCATCTTATAAACCAAAACAAAAAAAATCAGTCCTGAACAGGATTACAGTTAGAGTTAACTCTCAAACTCCACAAGTTTTTGAAATTAGAAAATATGTATAATTATAAATAGTAAAGGTTTGCATGATTTCATAATTCTGTCGGTCGCAGTTGTTGAATTACGTACACCCTCCGTGCAACTGGTGGGCGTGAAACTTACATGAGAGTCTAATGATGCTGGAAGTTTTCTTGTATTTATCAATTTATGATCTAATCCAAGATATTTTCTTGAGATTAACACAGCTGCAGGATATCATTTTTCGATGAGATTATGTAAAGAAGTCATTTCATTCAGTAATTTTGCTCAAAGAGTGATTTTGTTGACTGCATCATGCAACCTCCAAAGGTAATCTTTCACTCCAGCCGGTAACTTGGAAGAGCCGTAATTGACCAATCAGGTGGCAGAATTCCAAATTGTGAACATCACCAAAATCACAACAAACCGACCTACAGAATTAAATCAAATCTCGTGACATCAAAATTTATGATTTCTTGGCTGCCACCCACGTGACCGCCTTAGAGTAATATATGTCAAATTCTTGCTGTTAATTTTTCTTTTCTGATTTGTTTACAGCTGTAGGCAAGTAGGTCTAGCGGGGCTTTGCGTGTATCAATGATGTAACAAAAATCTAGACTGCTAACGGCACAATGGTGTTGGTAAAAGTGCCAGTGGAAATAGACGGGGCCTCCCAGTCGTCCCTGAATTAATTAATTTGTATATTTTCCCACCAATAAGATCTCTCCCATGCAAAATAGGGCACTCACCCCAAATATGATTTACGCCCCACTATAATGGCAATGAAGACTAATAAACGTTTACATAACATTGGTTGTGAAAATCTCTGATTTGCTCCTTAATGTGCATGTTCCGATCATCTTGGGACCTCCCCAGATTTTGATTTCAGATGAAAGGCGTTGAGCCCTCAAATCCATTCATTCCCAGATATAACCAAAAAATCACCAGTTTATGGTTTAACCATCAATATTAGCACATATTGAATAGGGCTTTGGCAATATGAATTATTGCGTCTAACATCGAAACCACATGTTTGTTCCCATTGTAGTTGATGTGTTATGGGCTTGTACCATGCTCCCTCTATCAAGTTTAGATCACAAATAGACATAAGTTGGAACAAATGCTTTGAATTATAATCATCTTCCAAGTAACCAATCAGCGTAGATGCCAATAGATAGGCAATTAGTGCCAAATTGGTTAAAAATTTCTCAAAAATGAACATGCATGTTCCAGCTGTGTGTAATGTTAATCAAATTCTTAACTGGGAGAAAGGAGTTGGTCTGCACCCTCTTCCTACTGCGTGGAAAGGCAAACTGATATGGTTATTTGCAGTTAGCCTCTTTCCATTTGTTCTTCGTGTACTGAACAATTGCATTGAAAACTGTTTAGTGGTACCCTGCAGGAAGACTGAGTGTGTAGTTTTTGTTTAAACTTTAACCTATAACAGAGTACCAGATATCATCCTTATTGCCCTTTTCGAAGTGAAATGTTAATAAAATGTTAAGTTTATTAAATCGACTTTCACAGACAGGTTGTTTCAAAAAGTTGGTCGTGTCAATGTGCCACAGCCACTAACAAAAATTTATCCAAACTGAAATCCTTGAACATTTATGATATTAAATTTGTGAAAATGATTGTCACAAAAAGAAGGGTTAATTGCCAATTTGTGAAATGGGTACTGTAAAATTATGTTGTCTTTTGTGTATTTCAACTTCTGCAAACATCCCCGCTGTGCACCCAGCTATGCATTCAAAGGTGTTTTTCGAGGAAATACCCTCAATTAAAAGAAATAGTTTACATAATACATGGTAGATACAAAGAGTAGGGATTACTTGGGTATATTTGGTGTGTGTGTGTGTGTATTCTTTTTTTTTTTTAGACCATTTCTTTGAGGTAAATCAGGGCGAGCTGTGGATCCCAAAATGCCTTTTAATTGTAACAAATCATTTGGGTTTAACTTATGCCTGAATGTATTGTGTCAACTGTCCAACACTGGTACCATGACTAGAATATTAACTTCTGTATGCCCTTTGTTTTCCTTCTTGTGTTCAGGTGCTATCATGCAAACGACATCTAGGGAAGTTCTAACCACCATGTCTGCTGCAAATGTCTTGAAAAGAACTAACAATCAACAAGTCAAGAAGGAATGAAAACAACCTACCTCATCTGCTACATAAATAACTCGGTATATAACACCGCTATTCAAAGTGGTTGTGACAAGGCAATAACACAAATCGACAACTTGACAATTGCATTCATTTTGGGAAGATCCTGTTTTCTGTCTGCTGTTGTTTGGGTCGTACTTTCCTCAAGGACACAGACTCAATGGACAGAGGTGAATTGAAGAAAGGGGGTATTGGTGAGGGAGGAAAAGTGTTGAGCCCTCAGATACGATAAGCAAATGGAAAAGTGGTATGTAAATTTTGTAATTTTATTTGACATTTTTGGGCTTGGTTTGGTGAGATTTACAATTGTGGGGTGTCTCATCAGCAATAATTGGCTACACATGACCTGCGTGTGAAAAAGGGGAAATTTGTACAATCTGGGAAAAAAATTGTTTGAACGCTTTGAACGATTTTTGGAAAACTTTTTCCCCCATCTCCCCCAACCTAATGTTGAATGGGTTCATCATCATCAGCAGTCCTTGACAAATCTCCCAACATGGATTGAATGGGGTTGGGGAAGTACTTGAAGTGGAAGGTTGGAGCTTTCAATTGAGTGATAACAGGAGCCTGTAGTTCTCACTCTGGCCGAGTGAGCATGTAGAAATGGAGTGAGTGTGTCCAAACTATTTTGTTTTCCAATATTGTAGGAAGCTCCTTCCTATGAAATTTGACCATTTGGAGGACTTTTGACTTTTCAGACAAAGAAATACATCAAAATGGTGGGAAATCCTGGGGATTTGACTATCTTCTTAAATATACATTTTTTTTTTATATCCCACGTTTATTATTCCTCACAAACATGTTGCGGAGGGCCTATGTTATCAGCAATGGATATGTGGATAGCCTGGAAGGATGGGTGGGTGGGTGGATGGATTGATGGCTGGATGGAATGGATGATGGATGGCAGGCGGAAGAAATTCATTAATCCACTCTAATGTGGCACGGTGGATAGAATCATATGACAACTTGCACAAGTTTGTGCTGTATACTTTTTGGTCATGGTTAGAAATTAAGAACTCATTTCATATTTTTCATAAATGGGATTAAACCACAGTTGTGGAGGTGAGCATCTGAATTAATGCACCAGTAATTCCTTGTTAATTCTGGTGAAATTGGCTTGTGACATTTCCTGCTGAAACATGCGCAAGCTGTTAGCAGTATTGTGTAGACATTGATTTTGGCAAATTTTTGCATGGTCAGGGCCTAGTTTCATGAAAAATAAATTTTATTGATATAAGGAATTTCCAGTGGCCCAACAGCTGATATTCTTTGAATAGAGCATGAAAGCCAAGACTGCGAAATGTAGTGGTTTTTTTGAAGGTCTTCTTCTTATCGTGTCCAACCCAGTGATTCTCAAATGATGATCCAGCCAGAGATGGTCAACTTCTGGCTACTTCACTGAACCTGCAAGGTGTCCCTTATTTTTGCGCATTGTTGCTCCAACAGTGGGCAACCAAGAGATGTTTCCTATCTGTGGTGCTGATTGCTTCCAGGTAGCCCCACCTTCTGCAAGGAAAACTAGATCGGCCATTGTTTAGGTTGGCTGATAGGAAAGACTTAGGCAGTATGATTTGTGTGTCATCAGGCTGCTGTCCATGTGTGTTGTGTCAAATGTTTGGTATTACACTTTGGTTAAAAATTTGTATGATATACATTGTGGCAAGGGGTTCTTATGTGGGGTAACCGGTGGGATCAAATGTCTTCACAGGGGTCAATTCGGGTCATTTACCTGTGCATATATGTAAAACTTTTGGTTGAAAAATGTTTGTAGCTTTTAGTGCGTGATATATGAGTTCATATTTGGTATGGTTTATACATTGAGACAGGGTCAAACGTTTTTCTTTCCTCAGGAGCAACATGCAATTTTCACATAGATACCTACAAGACTTTCATCAAACAACCATTTCCTCAGAGCGACGCTCCCAGCTCCCGCACTTTCTGGGCCAACCCCTGCATTGAGACAAGATGTCTTATGTGGGGTCACAGATCAGAGGTCGAGGTCATTAGTCACTAGGGTCTATCGGGTCATCTTGGGCAAGTAGTATCACTTTTGGTTAAAATGTCCTTTTTTCACAGTGGTGATGGATCAAGTTGATACTTTGTATGCTTATACATTGAGGCAAGGAGTCGTAGGTGGGGTCACAGATGAGAAGGTCAAGATGGCATTCAGGGGTCACTTAGGGTCATAACTTGTATAGGGGTATATGCTTTTGGGTGAAAAGGTAGTCTAGCTTTAAGTTCAGTGAGGGATCAATTCAACTTGTATGCTTATACATTAGACAAGGTGTCTTATGTGAGGTCACAGATTAGAGGTCAAATGTCATACAGGGTCACTAAGGGTCATTATGTCTTGTATAGGGTATGCACTTTTGGTTTACATCTTGTCTAGCTTTAAGTGCTGTGATGGATCAACTTTTCTTTGACCACATAATCGTAACAACGATTTGGGACCGCTGTCCATATTTTTTTTTTGGTTATCAGCAAGAGTGAAGGGTAAAAAATTTAAAAAGATTGACACAAATAATAACAGTAATAAAAAAATCATGCTTTTTGTATACTTTCAATTCAACTAAAAATACATATATTGGGCTTTGGGGTTTTTGCATTTTCTCTTTTCTGCTACAAAACGTTTTGTGTGCCCAAGTTAACACAGGATTAATCCTGATTTCATATCATCTTAGTTAGTTCTTTCCCTGTAACAACAAATTAAGCTATTTTTCAGGATTTGTTTAGGCTTGTGGCTTTAGAGTGACATGTTAAGCCATAACGTCACTGATCATTTATATATTTCATATCAATTTCATTTGGACAATAATTGCCTTCTCAGCTGTGCTTTTGCTTTTCCATAATTCCCTGCAAAGTGTCACTATTTTAAAAATCAATTAAATATTTCTGTTATTTTAATTGATATGTTTCTTAAAATTATTGATTTATTGTATTATAAACCCTCAACAACCCCACTCTATCAGGTGCTTTAATTTTTGTTATTCCTGCAAAGGTAGGAATTATATCAATATTTTCACAGATTGAAATCTGGGTGTTTTCTGGGCACTGGTAGTGATTTTGATCATATTTTGGGACATCCATACTTCACCAAATGAAAATAATGTAATAATAATAAACAAAATGATAAAGCACCCACCCAAAAAAATGGCACTCTCTGGACTCCTGCTTCCTTAAAATTGTTACGTCCAAATTCCTAACTTGAAGGGGATACCTACTGTCAACTAATTTAAGATGTCACTCAACGCCCAATTCTAAAGTTTGAGAAAAGACTCACACAGATTTTTTGTTTGTGGACCTTTTGTGTATTTATGATTAAAAAGTTGGTGATTTTCTATATGAATGGGGACATCAATTTGAACTCGGCTGTTTCTCATAGTGATTATGGACAAGTTACGTATACCCATGTTCAAAAAACACACATTTTTAAAATTATGGTGTCAATCTCTGACTTCTTATTGTTAAGGGATTAGCAGCGATTTTGCTATCCAAAACATCTCGAAAAAATCATCAAAATTCATATTTTTATATTTTTGTTTTACTGGGATGGATTGGCGAACATAACCTGCAAGTGGTTGCTGAAATCCGTGTATTAAAGACAAGGCAGTACTTTTATATGATTCTGTAATTTCTATCACGTGCGTATCAAATTCCGACTTGAGACCAAAAATGGTCTTTCCCGGTGAATATTACAGATTTTCAGCGTGATATTGTTTTGCCGTGATCATACAGTTTGACCTCAACACAAATATTATTGATTCTGTTGTTTATTCTGTACTGGTGTAAACCACAATCACTGTTTAGGCAGATTTTGAGACGCCATCCCTGTATATCTATTTGCGGGGGGCGGTATGACTATTTTCTCAAATACTTCATTTTTTTCACTATTTGGTGGTGGTTTGTTTCTACATTAACGTTATATGTCATTGTACACACTTATCCCTGATTATAAGTTCAAAGACACTGCATATCCACATTTTTTTTATTCTCGTCGCATATCGCTGCTAATCCCTTTAAAGGCTACTCAGAGATTTCCCGGGAGGGCCAAACCTCATTTTTCAAACACATGTTTTTTTGCATTACAAATGCTTGTCCATATAATAACCATGTGTGAAATAACTAGGCTCAAATCGAATCCTTCATAATAGAAAATCACGACTATGTTTAAAAATTCCGGATCCAAGAATTGTGTTATACAAACGTTCTCCTATGCACGTTTATACTCTACATAATGTGTACTTGCATGAAACAAAAACCCTGATTCATCTCAACTTTGGAAATTGCACATTTTTAGGTGAGAATCTTTACTTTTAGTTTTAATTACTAACACACAAAAATATATTTTTCGAAATCTCTGAGTCAGCGTCTTTAAGCTGACTGAAGATTTTGAATATAATTTTTTGTGAGTAATTAAAAATAGTCCCAACTTGAAACTAAAACAAAGTGACCCTAAATACTATTCCAAAGTTAGAGATTAATTGGCTATATTTAATTTTCATTCAAGTAAACATTTAGTATAACGTGCCATTATGGATACCTGTGGTATTAATTATAAAGAAAAAATCTGGATCCCCAGAATTTTATAAGAAAAGTTGTGGATTTTTCTATATTAATGGGCTTTCGCTTTGAGCTTTAGTTATTCACACAGTTGGGAAACTTTTTTTTTTTTAGTATCTGGACGAGCATTGTATAATGCAAAAACCATTAATTTTGTTTGAAAATGAGGGTGCCCTCCTCGGTAAACCTGTGACTACTCAGTCTTTAAGTATTGGTATTATTGTGATTTTTGCAGTATTGGATTGTTTGCAGTTTGAAAATTTTCAAGCAGCTACCTATAAATCCATAATAACTATTTTTTGCAGTGGTGAACTTGAGAGTTGATTTTCCTGGGTGGGTGAGAGGGGCACATGACCATATGGGGACATGGCTGCCATTGGGTCTCATATTCGGAGTAGGGCTTCTCTGTATACGAATGACATTTTTTACAAACGCAATTTTTGGTATGAAATGGGTATTTTTTTTTCTTAAAATTTTTGCTTAAATATGAAACCCATAATTTTCCAGGGGCTTTCCCCCCAGGCCTCACCGGGGCTTTGCCCTGGATACCAGCCGGGGCCCTAAAGGGCAGTCCTCCTGAACCCCACTCATTTTCTGTCGATGGCCATATGCAGATTATTTTGGGGGCTGGCGGGACGTTCGAAAAAGTGGACCTTTTTTGGGTAAAGGTTGACCTAACCCTCTCTAAAATGGGTCATTTTGGGGCGTTTTTGTACATCTTATCACCACAAGTGGACTTTCCTTAGTCCATTTTTTGGCCTTTGTATCAAAAATAATCAAAAATTGTCCTTTTTTTCCCCCCTTTTGTGGGCTTTGAGGGGGGGGGGTGCGACTGTGTACGGGCCTGTCTGTGGTTCAGATGTGTATTACTGGTCTCCCCCCTCCAAAATTGTTTTGGAAAAAGAAGGCAACAAAAATGTCTCATCCTCCTTTGGAAAAAAGTTAGGACGAGAGATACTAATATTTTTTTTACTTGGCCTAACAGTGGCACTGGCAGCCAATCCTGGCAAAACCCAATCAAGATGTACAAGCATGCATACCGAGTGAAAACCAATTTTGACAATTTTAATTTGGAACATGGCTGGTCCCATGATCCTGCAATGATCTCCTTCAGTGCATATATTGCTTACTGTTAGTTCTCATTTACCAAAACAAAAAATCAGTCCTGAACAAGGATTACATACCTGTTAACTCTCAACCTCCACAAGTTTTTGAATTAGAAAATATTTATAATATAAATATGTAAAGGTTGCATGATTACATAGTCTGTGTCGGTCTCATTTGTTTTGACTTAGTACAACACACTCAATGCAACTGGCGTGAAACTTACTATGGAGAGTCTATGGAGTGCTGGAAGCTTTTCTGTATTTATCCATTATGATCTATCTCAAGATTTTTCTTGAGATAAGCTCGGATATCCTTTTTCGATGATATTATGTAAAAGAAGTCATTCATTCGTATTTTGCCTGCAAGAGTGATTTGTTGACTGCATCCAATTCACCTCAAAGGTTAATCCTTTTCACTCCACCAGTGAGTAACTTGGAAGAGGCCTTACTTGACCAATCAGGTGGCAGAATTCCAAATTGTGACATCACACAACGACCGACAGAATTAAATTCTCTGGTGACATCAAAATTTAGGATTTCTTGGCTGCCACCACGTGGACCGGCCTTTAGAGTACATATGTCAGATTCTTGCTGTTAATTTTTTCTGTATTTTTTACACTGTCGGCAGTACTCTAGCTTGCCTTTGCTTGTAATCAATGATGTAACAAATCTAAGACTGCTAACGGCAACACTTTTGTTTGGTAACAAATGGCAGTGGGAAATAGACCGGCCTTCCAGTCGTCTATGAAATTAATAATGGTATTTCCCACAAATAAGAATCTCGCCCATGCAAAAATAGCACTCACCACGCAAATAGATGTAGCGCCCACTATATGGCAATGAGACTAATAACGTTTACCATAAAATTTGTTGGTGAAATATATCTGATGTGCTCATTAAAGGTGCATGTTCCGATCATCTTTGGGACCCTCCCCCATTTGATTTCAGATAAGGCAGTTTGAGCCTCAAATCCATTTCCATTCCCAAGATATAAACAAAAAAGCACCATTTTAAGGTTAACCAATGAATATTAGCACAGTATTGAATAGGGCTTTGCAATATGAATTACTGCTGTCTACATCAAAACCAGCATGTTTGTTTCCCCTTCCCATGGTAGTTGATGGGGTGGTATGTGGCTGTACCATCTCTCATATCAGTGGGAGAGCACAAATAGACATAGTTGGACAACCCATGCCTTTGAATTATATATCTTTCCAAGTAACCACTCAGCGTAGATGCCAATAGATGGCCATGTTGTGACAAAGGGTTAAAAATTGCTCAAAATGAACATGCATGTTCCAGGTGTTAGTAATGGTGAATCAATTCTTACTGGGAGAAAGAGTTGGTCTAGCACCTCTGCCCTACGGCGTGAACGCAACTGAGATGGTTATTTGCAGTTAGCCTCTTTCACCGTGGTTTCTTCGTGTAACTAGAACATTGCATTGCAATTTGAAACTGTTAGTTGTACCTTGCAGTGAAGACTGAATTTGTAGTTTTTGTTTACCTTTTTAACCTATAACGATAAACAGATCTCATCCGTTATTGACTTTTGCGAAGTGATTTTAATAAAATGTTAAGTTTAGCGATTTCAACATGTTGTTCCAAAAGTTTTGGTCGTGTCATGTGCCCCAAGCCACAACAAAAAATTTATCCAAACTGAAATCCGTGAACATTTTAATAATACGTAAATTTGTGAAAATTTATTTGTCACAAAAAGAAGGGTTAATTGCCATTTGTGAAATTGTAACTGTAAATATGTTGTCTTTTGTTGTATTTCAACATTCTGCCAAAACATCATCCCGCTGTGCAGCACAGCTATGCGTCAAGGTGTGTTTTTTTCTGAGGAAAGACCCTCATTAAAAAAATAGTTTAACATATCATGTAGATACAAAGAGTAGTGAATTACTTGGTATTATTTGGTGTGTGTGTTGTGGTGGTATTCTTTAGACCCAGTTTCTTTGAGGTCAATCAGGGGCGAGGCTGTGGCTCACAAATGCCCTTTAATTGTAACAAATCATGGGTTTACTTAATGCCTTAATGTATGGTGTCCACCTGTCCAACACCTGGAACCATTGAACTAGAAATATTAACTTCGTATGCTTTTGTTTCCTTCCTTGTGTTCAGGTCTATCATGCACAACTGACCTCTAGGGAAGTTCTAACCACCATGTCTGCTGCAAATGTCTTGAAAAACTAACAATCAACAATTCAAGAATGCATGAAAACAACCTAGCCTCATCTGCTACATAACTCGGTAATAACACCGACTAGTCAAAGGGGTTGTGACAATGGCAATAACACATCGACAACTGAAAATTGCATTCAGTTTTTGGGAAGATCCTGTTCTGTCTGTCTGTTGTTGGGTCGCGTACTTTGGTCCCAAAGGACACAGAACTCAATGGACCGAGGTGAACTGGATAAGGGGGGGGGTATTGGTGAGGGAAAGGAAAGTGTTGATGACCCACAGCATAACGATAGCATATGGAAAAGATGGTATGTAAATTTTTGTAATTTTTATTGTACATTTGTTTGGCTTTGTTTGGGTGAGATTTACAATTGTGGTTCTCACAGCAAGTAGTTGGTGCTCCACATTCATGACCTTGGTGTGAAAAAATGGGGGGAATTTCCAATCATTGGGAAAAAAAATTGTTTGAAGCGCTTTGAACGTTTTTGGAAAACTGTTCCCCCCCCATCTTCTCCCCCAACCTGTTGAATGGGGTATCATTATCAGCAGTCTTGCAAATCTCCCAACATGGATTGATGGGGTTTTGGGAGGGTACTTGAAGTGGAAGGTGAGCTTTCATTGAGTAATAACAGGTGCTTTTAGATTCTTAACCCTAGCCCCAGTGAGCAATGTAGGAACTGGTAGTGTGTTCCAAATATTTTTTTTCCAAGTTGTAGGAAAGCTCCTTCTATGAAATATTTACCTTTGGAGGGAGATTTTGACTTTTCAGACCAAGAAATACCATACAAAATGGTGGGAAATCTGTGGGGAAATTTGACTATTTCTGTGAAATTACATTTTTTTTGATATCATCCCACATTTTATCCTCACAACTGTTTTGCGGAGGGCTATGTATCATGCAGATGGATAGTGGATGCCTGGAAGGATGGTGGGTGGGTGGAGTGGATGGATTGGATCGATGGAAATGGATGGATGGATGGACAGGCAAGAAATTCATTATCCCTCTAATGTGGCACGGTGATAGAATCATATGACAACTTGACAAAGTTAGTGCTGTATACTTTTTTGGTCAGGGTTATGAATAAATGAACTCATTTGCATATTTTTTCAATAAAATGGGGATTAAACCACAGTTTGTGGGCAGGTGGATCATCTGAATTATGGCACCATGTATTCTGTGGTTATTCTGTGAAATCTTGTGACATTTCTGCTTGAACCATGCTCACTGTAGCATATTTTAACAAATGATTTTGCAATTTGCATGGTAAGGGACTGCAGTTCAGAAAAAATTTATTGATATAACGGCATTTCAGTTGCCCACATCTTATATTCTTTGAATAGAGCCTGAAAGCCCAGAACTGCGAAATTTGTAGTGGTTTTTTTGAAGGTCTTCTTCTTATCGTGTCCAACCCAGTGATTCTCAAATGATGATCCAGCCAGAGATGGGTACAATGTCTGGCTACTTCACTGAACCTGCAAGGTGTCCCTTATTTTTGCGCATTGTTGCTCCAACAGTGGGCAGACCAAGAGATGTTCCATAGTCTGTGGTGCTGATCTGCTTCCAGGTAGCCCCACCTTCTGCAAGGAAAACTAGATCGGCCATTGTTTAGGTTGGCTGATAGGAAAGACTTAGGCAGTATGATTTGTGTGTCAGTCAGGCTGTCTGTCAGTGTGTGTGTGTCAAATGTTTGGTATACACTTTGGTTAAAATGTTGTATGATATACATTGTGGCAAGGGGTTCTTATGTGGGGTAACAGGTGAGGAGGTCAAATGTCATACAGGGTCACTAGGGTCATTATGTCTTGTATAGGGTATGCACTTTTGGTTTACATCTTGTCTAGCTTTTAAGTGCAGTGATGGATCAAGTTCATACTTGGTATGCTTATACATTGAGACAGGGGTGCAGAAAGTTGTTCTTTCCTCAGGAGCAAAATGCAATGTTTTCACATAGGGATTGGTCATGCCTACCGAAGACCTTTCAACCATTTCCTCGGAGCGGCGCTCCCAGCTCCCGCACTTTCTGCACCATCCTGCATTGAGACAGATGGTCTTATGTGGGGTCACAGATGAGAAGGTCAAATGGCATTCAGGGGTCACTTAGGGTCCTATCGGGTCATATCTTGGGCAAGTAGTATACACTTTGGTTAAAATGTCTACCTTTTCAGTGCAGTGATGGATCAAGTTCATACTTTGTATGCTTATACATTGAGGCAAGGAGTCTTATGTGGGGTCACAGATGAGAAGGTCAAATGGCATTCAGGGGTCACTTAGGGTCATAACTTGTATAGGGGTATATGTTTTTGGTGAAATGTAGTCTAGCTTTTAAGTGCAGTGATGGATCAAGTTCATACTTGGTATGCTTATACATTGAGACAAGGTGTCTTATGTGAGGTCACAGATTAGGAGGTCAAAGGTCATACAGGGTCACTAGGGTCATTATGTCTTGTATAGGGTATGCACTTTTGGTTTACATCTTGTCTAGCTTTTAAGTGCTGTGATGGATCAACTTTTCTTTGACCACATAATCGTAACAACGATTTGGGACCGCTGTCCATATTTTTTTTGGTTATCAGCAAGAGTGAAGGGTAAAAAATTTAAAAAGATGACCCAAATATACAGTAATAAAAAATCATGCTTTTTGTATATCTTTATTCAACTAAAATACATATATTGCTTGGGGTTTTGCATTTTCTTCTGCTACAAAACTTTTGTGTGCCCAAGTTTCAGGATTAATCCTGATTTCATATCATCTTAGTTCTTTCCCTGTACAACAAATTAAGCTTAATTTTTCAGGATTTGTTTAGGCTTGTAGGATTTTAGAGTGACATGTTAAGACATAACGTCCCTGATCATTTATATATTTCATATCAATTTCATTTGGACAATAATTGCCTTCTCAGCTGTGCTTTTGCTTTTCCATAATTCCCTGCAAAGTGTCACTATTTTAAAAATCAATTAAATATTTCTGTTATTTTAATTGATATGTTTCTTAAAATTATTGATTTATTGTATTATAAACCCTCAACAACCCCACTCTATCAGGTGCTTTAATTTTTGTTATTCCTGCAAAGGTAGGAATTATATCAATATTTTCACAAGATGAAATATGGGTGTTTCTGGCAGCTGGTAGGTGATTTGATCATATTTGGGACATCCATACTTCACCAAATGAAAATAAGTAATAATAATAACAGAAATTGATAAAGCACACACCCCAAAAAATGGCACTCATGTCACAAATATGAAAAGAGGAAAAATTATGCAACAGGTAAAGCAAAAAATGATAAAACAAAATAAAGAACATGACACCCATTGTTATATTGTTATGTATCGGCATGCAAAACACACAAAACTCAATACAGTCTCACACAGTGCAGACGATAGCGTACTTGTACGTATACATACAAGTACGTAGATACGTCACCAAATTATAAAAAAATACAAAAGAATTCTCTCGGGATTCTCAGTTTTGAGACGAGAAAGGTTACTAATTTCAGAACTAATGCCAAACAACAACATAAACAAATTCTAATGTATCAAAATTTTTATTTCATGTGTCAAAATTTATTCAAAAAAAATCACTGATGACATATCAATTTTCTTAATTAATGGATCTTTTATTTGAAAAAAGATATCAAAATCCACACATACATTTTGTTGATAAGCTTTAAAACTATATAAGGAAGATTGCCGCTTCAGAACTGTAAAAATAAACTGTCCCGGGGTGAAATGTTAAAACCTTATGTATTTCTTTAAGAAGTTGCATTGCATTGTGGGAAATTATGACGTATGTACGTACTTGCACCTATACATACTTGTACGCTTTCTTCTGGACTGTCACATGTCACAGTTAATTGAAACCCCTGTTCAACTAAGACTGCGGTCACACGAGCACTATTTCGTTGTTGTGTCGTAATATTCTTATTGTGGTACTACTGTAATAATTATACGACGGTCCCGGTCACACGGTGAGATTATTGTAATCGTGTCGTAGATATTTCTGGACACACGAGCACATCAGAAATTACGAGGTCGTTGTTTACAAATGTCAACCCGGGAGGTCAACAACACGGTTCATTGCGTAAGCATGGTAGTAAACTACGAAATGCGGTCACACGGCGAAGTTGCCCAGTAATTACGACAGTACCATGGTAGAAAGCGGCCCAACGACGGAAATTATAATCGTTAAGTGTATTACGACAGTACTATGGTACAACGACGACATGTCGTCTTAAGTTGCGGTCACACGCAGTCTTTATTGTAGTACTACTGTAGTACTATTGTAGTAAACTATGAAAATAAGCCTTGTGTGACCCCGGCCTAACTTAACAAATTAACTCTCTGCTATTTTGGTCCAGTTTTAAGTGACACTTTAGATCGGTGCTGTAATGCCACTCTAACCTGTCACTCATACTCCAAAATGTCACATCAAATTGGTATTGTAAGTCCATATAAAAACACCAGCGGAATAGCCCTTAGCCTATTTTGATTGTATTGCGCATGAATTAAAAACATTATTTAGATAACATTCTTATCTGAATAGTGGTGACCTCACAACTTTTTAATTGGGTCTTTTTGTCATCATTCATAAATATAAAGATTCAAAAACATTTAAAGAGACATGAGATTTCCAGAGAGAAGTGCCCTCAATTTTTTCGAACCCAGGTTTTTTGCATATTTGGAATGCTTACCAATGTATATTAGATCGCACCTGAAGTGAATAAGCCGAATACACCGTCTTTATGTAATACGATGATGATTTAGTAATTTCTGTCGCGCACGACAGAAATTCAAAGCATGGTTTCCTATAGGGACGATTAGAATAGCAGGCAAGTTCAAAAAAAGGTTTGTGGTTTTCGTGATTGTTTGTCCAATAAACCTTCGAAATGTTCTCGGTAGGTGGTCTACAACTGATCAAGTGCAATTTAAGAGAAATTAATATCCTCAAAAAATCTCCTCTTGTCACTTTAAATACATTGAATTTTAAAAAAAAGGTACTGGCAAAGTGTATGAAGTTTTGTCTAAAGCTGACAAAGATGAGAGCGATGTGTGGTGTGAAGTTGATGGATAGGAATAAGACTGAGGACTTGATGCAGATGTTGGATTGGGAAGAAGCGGTGGGCTGGTTGGAAGAATGGCGAGCATGTTTTAAGAAGGGCTTTTTGAGTTTGATGTCATTTTAACCTGCGAGTCATTGATCTACAATCATCGAAAAAAATATTTGGAACACTTGATGCAATATATTGGAACCATTGCCATGTTCACAAATGAGATTGAATTTGGGTAAGTCATTGTTCTTTAGAAAGCAGAGGTCTTCCCTTTTACCAAATTCTTCCCCACTCCCCATCAATCAATGTTGGGGGGCCTGGCGAAGCTCTTGACAACAATGACTCGGATCAACATTGAATTGGGGGAGAGGGGGTCACCTTTTCCCTAAATCGGTCAAAGTGTTCCAACATTTTTTTTGAGGATTGTAGCCCAACTACATAAGTTTTTAGTCTGAAGTTATACAAGATACTGCATGCAGTCCAAAGGTGATACAATGATCACAATATTATCTGTTTATAGGAGTTTTGATTTCTGAAGATAGCAAAACTTGTTATCTAAATTCAAAGTCCAGTAAAGGCTTTCAACTTTGATTTAATTCAAATATTGCTGGCATTTACATACACAGTGAAAGTTTGTTGTAACTTAAGGGTCAGTAGGCTCACTACATGGGATAAATCACAGGATCTTTCTTTCATGTGTGGGGTCGGTCCAAGGTCATCTAAAGTCATGTGGGGTTGTGTTATGCTCTGCGTAATTCTGTGTTCAGTGTTCAGCTTTTCCCCCTTTTTGTTAATATGTTATAAATGTGTTGTTGAATAAACTATTGCTAAAAATAAATTAGAAATAAATTATACATAGCAATTGTGAAAGCATTGCAAATCGCCCATCAGCAGC
>JAMKCH010033236.1:0-34416 GCA_023653785.1 Ophioderma brevispina
AGGAAATACTAGGCAAACATAGGTGATATATATAGCTGATCCCTTAGCTGATCATGATATTGTTAAATGATGAGCAATCCGCTTCTGGTTTGTTTTTTGTCAATATCATTCTGTTTGCTTTTCATTTCTTATAGTGTGTGTGATGCCCTGTCAAGATATCTTTATAGGCATACAACACTTATGTCATGCACCCCGGCCATTCACTCATTAAACCTACAAGAAAATGGAACATTACTCTACCAGCCAATCGAGTTCTCCATCTCCTTTGTCTGGCACCCAGACTGATTTACTTAGTAAGCGCTTTGAGTTAACAAAGATTGTGTTGATTCACTGGTTTTTACCGACCTACTCATATTTACTCTGTTGACACTCGTAATTGGGAAAACAGGGCATTTTGTAAGCCTTGATTTCCGCTGGGATACTTAGTGCAGCGCTTGATATATACAACGGTGGTTAATGTTAAAACCCAATACATAAATGCGGTTGGCCGCCCTATCGCTCGGCTCTGATATGTATTACGGGTCCTTATTTTGTTGTTTTTTACGGTGGAAAGTTGAAAGTTTATGAGAATTTATTAAGGGTGTTAGAGGACTTCTAAATTGTCGTGGAATTTGGCACTTTCATAACAGATTCGAAAATTCTAGGATATTTGCAGATGTGCATCTATCCATGTTTACAATTAATCGTTTGCCTATATTAATCAATTTTTGAAATTAGAAAAAATCGTCCTTGAAAGAGGGATAGCGTTTACGTAACCCTACAAACATTGGTAAGAGAAAACAAAAATTTGAGACGAACTGGAGCATATAGGTATGTTTATTCAATTACAATTTACGAGAATCTAATGGCTGATCAGGTTTAGCTTGATGTTAATGATGGAAGTGACAAAAGAAGCTACATTCGGACCAATCGCGGGAAGGGAGGTTGTTACTTTCATAGTGAGATTTTGGTATGTTTTATCAAGTCGGGATTTTTGCTCCACTAACTTCTTGTGAAAAATGACTTTTTAAAATGGCATGACGTTTCAACGGTTCAACGAGTTGCCTTCAATGTAGGGAGGTTAGTGCTATACACAAGGCGTCTATTTGGAACATGGAAATGTTGGAAATCTGTTTTATTTATTTGTCAAGGCTAATCTAGAAACTAACAGCAGTTATATAATAGTAACGCTGACGGAATTGGCGACAAGATAGCGATTAACCTCCCTTTTGAAACTCTGCAAGTCCTGGTTTGATGCCAAATGGAAGGAAGGGGATTCCATAAGCCTACAGAAAATGGGAGAAAGGTCTTCTGTGGGAGGCCAAGTGGGACCTGGGACTTTCACAGCTAGGTCACGAGACCTGACTGAGCGCCTAAGGCGATAGTCAACTGAAAGCAGATCAAGGTAGCAGTGGCTGAGGAGATCTGTGCTTGTCCATAAAACATGCGATGGAAAATGCCCTGCGATGACCAAGTGGTTGGATGTGATGAGTGCGAGCTCACTCTCGGGATACCAATGATGGAAATGGCACGTCTCTGGATTGCATCTCGTTTGGATAGTGTTGAAGTGGGTGTTGCGTACACCATGCTGAACTTGCATATTCCAGTTGGATCGAACAATGGATGTTAGGATAAGGCATTAGTGGAGTGCATTCAGGGATATAACTGGCATGCTTGGAGGCCATAATTAAATTAACATTTATTGCATTTAGCGTGGGCCCCGCTTATCCATATCTACTTTATTAATGCCTCCACGCATGCAATTATATCCCGAATGCACTCCACTACTGCCTTCAATCCTGTCATAAACCACATGAGCATTATTTTCTATACGAACATCAAAACATAAATCAATATTAATAACTCCTTTTTTCTGATATATGTTGGATTAACCTTTACAAATTTATAACTAGAAATACGTAGAGTTCTACGAACTTTCCACAACACTGGGTTGACTTGACCTAAAGCACAGCCAATTAGCATTGGGAGAGAAGGGGTGATTGAAAGGTATACAATGTAGTATTGATTGAAACTTCGATGAGGTACCAGCTCAATAATAGGTCGCTTTTAACATAATTGCTATGATTACCAATTGAAACGTAGCGATTACGCATTAGTCATACTACTTCGCCATCGGATTTGGATGAATAAGCACAGTCGATTTATATGCCGATTAATTATTCCATGAGTCTTAGTGTACAGAATCTATTTGTATAGGTCAAATCGGGGTCATTAACACCGCAGATTTAAAAATAGGCAATTTGAAATAGTTAGTTATATAATCCAAAAAATATTTTATTGTTTTTAAAACCATAGAAATAAGATTTCTATTTTAAAGGTAAGACTCTGTAGTGATGTCAATCTGAGTTCTTTCCCGTCGTAAGGCCTCTAAACCTGGGAGGTTGTGGTAATGACGTCCTGGCCTTGGTATTATTCCATTACCATGGCAAGTGAACTGTTCAAGCGCTTTCAATGGGGGAAGTAAAGGCTGGCTGCTATTATTAATATTCTATTTTTAATAAGCAACCTTGATAATGCCCCCATGAGAATGCACACATGCATATTATAACCAGTGTCATATGCACGAATGCATATTCAAATCGGGTCATAATGCACGCATGCATATTCAAATAGGGGCATAATGCCACTCATGCATATTAAAATTTGAGGTAAGCGTGGATTCGCGAATATAAGTTTACGCGAAGAGAAAACAAAGAAAAACACTCGAAAATATATGCTCTAGTGGTTATTTATATATAACCGCCCTATCAGTTGTCTCAAGATAGGGTGCAGCTCGACGGAGCAATCCAGTCGCTGACTGGCAATTTGGAATCAGAGGAGACATGACAGGTCATTACTGATGGAGATGCCAAGTAGATCGACCCTGGTCGACCTCTTGATCGAACAAAAGAATTCTATTGTTCACCGCGGGATCACGAGACAAGTACAACCAATCGCCTAGTAGGGACCCTTAGTTTTTCTGAAAAACGTGGTTGACGTAAACGTTGTAGTGAAGCATGATTCTATCCCTTATGATTGGTCCCAAAAACGGTCACAGGAGTCTTACGGGAAAGTTGTTAAGTGTTCACGTTTGGAAAAAACTAAGTGGTCTCTATGTTCCAACCTCTCTATACCCATGACGCGATAGGGAATTTTATATAGTAAGAATCACTAACGAGCACCGGACATTTAGCAGTTTACTACCTTATCTGCATAGAAAGTAAATTCATGTAGTGCCAAAGATGTGAGATGAATAGAGGATGATGATATTTTTTTTTGTTTTGACTATTTTAAGATGGGTCCTAACGGATGGGCATCCAATATTTGGTGGTGGATGAAGGCGCACCGTACGGTTTTCTTACCATTTTTTATTATCATTCTTATTTTTAGAAATGTATAATTTTTTTTGCTTTTATGAAAATGATTTATTCTCAAAAACGTTGTTGACGGCGCAAGCACGATCATTACCCATTTGTATTTCATGTTAGAATTGTATAATTTTTGCCAAAAAAAGTAAGTGTTCGCCGGCGCAGCCGGTGGTTATCTACCAATTGTTTTTCTATTCGTATTTAAGGAATTTGTATAATTTTTTGCTTGTTTATCGACAGAATGTTTATTTCTCAAAACATGTTACGTCATTTTCTTATTCCTTTAAAATAATTGCACCCTCTTGAAAACAAATGTTTCAATCCAAAGAAAACACTACGGCGGTCCGGAAAGTGTGTAGTCTGTGTCACAGACTGCGAAAGCTATTATCTAAATTTGGTTAGTTACTGCGAGAGAGATTAACGTTATCAGTCCGTCTTAGCGAATGTGTGGCAAATGGTATGAACTAAATCTCAGATATCTCCGGAAAACGAAGGGGTTCTATGGGAGTTTTTTTTTGCATCATAGGGTCCGTTTATTATGTTTTGTTTTGACTATGTATCGTGATTGGGTCCGAACCTATAGAACCATCGAGGAAAAATGAACGTTTTTGTCGGTACTTCGGTTCTCGCAAAGAGAGGAAAAGTGAACCACGCATTCGCACGGGGCCGCATCCCTTTTTCCACCAATGCCTTTCGGTATTATTCCAGTCTTGAGACTTTTCTCAAAACGCTGGTTTAATTTACGCCACGTTTTTTCAATTTAAGAAGGGGGGGGGGGAAACAGGATAGACACAGCGTTATACGACTTACCGGACCGCCGTCAAAGAAACCAAATGTCATCCGTGGTGATCGTCCCCCGCGGAAATTGCATTTGAGCACCAATCCAACATTGCACTACGAGAATAAAGCGTCGTTTACCGGGGCGGTCATATATTCGATTACACGGTCTTGTAGGGTAAATTAATTGCTGCCACGCATGGCTAGACGGGAAGCTTTGATCTAACCAATCAATTCTTTTTAAATGATATAAACCAACGCCCAACCCAATGATAGATTTTTGTGGATAACGCTATTGACGGACCTATCAGCCACCACATCGAGATAGTGATGATTAATACATAAACGCTCTTGGGTCATTCTAGGAATTTCAAAGGTTATGTCTATATGTTGGTACAGGGAAGCGAAAAACACTTATTAATGATGCTGTAATGTTAATTAATGCACTGACTAAGTCATAACATAAGGACAGAATGATTAACTGTAGGTCAAGATCAACTGTAAAATTATATGTTTTGATGATTGTACCGGGATAAATCATACTCACTACGGACGTTTTCTCTTAACACCCGGGTCATCGCGGTTTTATTTTGGGTCAAATGTTTGTCCCCACCAACCGCTGGTGGATTTAAAACAACCATAAACCGGTTCAATTTGCCATATCAATCGTTAATTTACAGTCGAAAGAAAAAGCTGGCTCCTATCGATTTTCTCACTTTAAGTGGTATTTCAACAGAGACAATAAATCAGGTATTTTAACAAAATATATTCAATGTATTATGAATGGTTATGATGAGGATTGAGGCTGGTGGTTACTGCACAAATTTAGTACTTGTAATTAATATCAATATCACATCGTGTGACTGTCCTTGAACACACATTGTTTTATTGGAGGTACTTGTTCCTGGTCTATTCCTACCACTCCATGCTTAGATTTTCTCATACCCAATCTTGCATTGATCCTTCTCCTTCTTTCTTGTCTCCCTGTCCAAGTCCCTTCCATCATTGAATGTTTTCACTACTGTCTCTTCTGTAGTATTCAATTCAAATCTAGCAGCTCTTCTTTGTACTGATTTGAATATCCAACATCCTAAAAATGTTGCCCAATGATGAATATAATCATGGGATAATGCAAACTGTGACCCACCAATGTTCACCACTTGTTTAATTAAACTACAAGTTCAACATTTCACGTGAAGCTGTGTTCCTACAGTGACATTGAATATGAATATTCATGTATCAACAACTGTTGATAATTATGTGCTATTGATGTTAATTACTGCAAAGACAATACTGGTAATGTTTAATAAGCCTTTCAACTTCAGTACTGATGTTTGTAAATGAGATAAGTCATGTAAACGTTCTTATACAATATAGTGGAAATCTATTTTAAGTTCCATCGGACTAATTAATACAATACTCAATGAAACTTGAAACGGTCTAACTTTGCTCTATTCACGCAAATGGATGGAATACAGACTGTTCCCCAGAAAAACTCTACACTCAAACTAAAATTATAAAAAATATAAACTTGCATTTTTGCCAGCTATTTTGACTTTAATTTGTTAGACACGATCCTAAGCTAAATCCCGCTTTTATTCCATCCAATTTGATCGACCCTAAGCGGAGATATCATTTGTCCCGTTGAACACAAAGGATAAAATACCACATTGGGCCAGTTTTCACCTGAAGGTTAAAAACTAAAGGTACAAGGTGTGGTATCAATCATTGTGGGATTAACCTTTTCAAACAAAAGAATTGAACAGAATCAAGAGTGAGTATTATCATGCATTGAACTAATCAATATATTATTTTTCAGTGAAAGCACCAGAAATTATGATTTGTGGGGTAAATTAGGGACTCCACTCTTCAGGTGGAAATAACATTAAAGTTCCAATGGAAAATTTGGGGAATTTGTGACTGCTGAAAACTAAGGTAACAGTCCTACCAATCTGTTGAGGGACAAATGTGTGGGCAACGCTTTCATGTGGAGGGACAATTTTACCCTTCCCCTATTCCCAACTGGCTCTCCAAGATTGCCCAGGGAGGAATATGATGAAGAAAGTATGGTTCACCAAAGAGGCAATACAAGGTGCAAGGATGGTTGTGTTTCAAGGTCTCAGTTGTTACTTTCAACAACGGTGTTTTTTTTTATGGTTCTCTACCCTACCTTCTGGCTTGAAACCTGGATAAGCTGAGACAACAAGACTATTTGGAATGAAATTTCCAATGCTACATTTTTATTAGGAAGTGTATACATTATAAATGTATAAATTATGTATATCACAAGAAGCAGCACTTATACCTCCTTTTTTAATTTAGTTTATTTTAATTTTCATAAAGAATGTCCTTGAAGGGATTTTCATTCAAACAATGGCAACTTTTGTTGATACAGGATATAGCCGAAAACTGGCCCAAACAGGTTTTTCAAATGTCTCAAGTAATTAGCCATAACTCCTGACCAGACCCCCAAATTACAACAACACTAAAAATCTCAATGAAAGCTGGAACACTCAAAAAAGATCAGTAAAATCCATTGAGATGAGCTTAAATTTTTGGCCAAAAAAATTAATATTTGATTGTATAGTTTTTTTTTTGGGACAGTCCTGTACTGCTGATTATTATAATTTTGTTTATTCACAAGTGATATCAAACATTGTGTGTATATCAGTGATCTATGGTAATATCCTTAAGGTGCTCACTTCTTCTTACAACACTGATTAATCGGAAACGAAACCTTAACGGAAAATCAACCACATAACCATAATGCTTTAATTCGTTTAAGGTTTCCCGAATTCCATAAGTTTGTCAGAAAAGTAGGAGGTTCATCTTACGAAACCCCTGTATCTATCTGTTTAATATATTGAAATGTAAAATGATGGTTTGAGCAATTAGCACAAGGCCAATTTTATGTAAATTTACACTTTTTCAAAAACGCACGAAAATGCCATATTAGAATTTCACAGAAATATAATAATTCTAGTGTAATTATTAACATAAATACGTCCATTTAATGTGTTATATAATAATTTCTAGGTGTTTTTACCGCATAATCTTTCGCACACGTCCGATTAAAACATCCCAAATCAATCCGTGATTCCAAGCGGTATCTGTATCTTTACTAAAACATGTTTTTCATGCTAAGCTGATTAAAATTCTACAGATTTCTTTCTTTATTGATTTTTGATTTTGATTTCCTAATTACATTTTGGTTTGTTTAAACATTCCACCAGAGAACTCTGTATAATACATGTCCGATGTCCTTTTAACATGATTCGAGAAGGAGCGCTGCAGTTACTTTTGAATGAAAAAAAATCAATGTCATTCATATTGTAAAACGATTACATTGACGACATTTATGCCATAGGATCACCGAAGAAATATTCCCTTTTTTATGTGAAGTACAGAGCCATTGTTATTACACATCAGGTGCTACCCGCCACCCGCTTAAGATTGAGCTATTTTTTCACACCTCCACTCCCACTCCCTTTATTGGATTCAGGTTTCCTCCATGTACCGCGTCTTTCTTAAAAATAGGAATCTTGATTCTTTATTAGCTAATAACCTAGAATGGAATCTTAACAGTCTGAGAGGAAAGGGTGTCAATTGTCAATACTGTGACCTCAAATATAGTAAAACCAATTATTTTCATATTAATAAGTTTGCCACATGTCCAAGCTGGAATTTCAAATATTAGTTTAATTGGTTTAATTAATCATTAATATTTGACTAATCACCAATTACATTAACATAATATAATTACAATAACATGGGTAAATTGCTCATATAGCGGCCTTTCGGTACTTGCCAATATTCCATCATGTCGTCGCCTACATGAAACCTGTCCCAAATTCGGAAAAACCTTGTCCTCAAATTGTTCAAGGGGCAATGAACAGGGGGGTATGCAACTTTTTTTAAAAAAAAAATCTTTTATATCTTAATTTGTATTGGGGATACCTTATTTTGAGGGGGGCCTCACATTAAAAGTCAAATTTCAAAATACACACCCCCGCCATTTGTACTATATTAGATTTCCAATTAATGGTAGATGTGGGGGCGGAGTTTGGACTAGGCGGTCCGGAAAGTGTGTGTAGTCTGTGTCACAGACTTGGAAAGATATTATCTAAATTAGTACTGCGGCGAGAGAATTAACGTTATGACTCCCGTCATAGCGAATGTATGCAATGAAACTAAATCCAAATATCTCCGGAAAACGGAATGGGTTTTTCTATGGAGATTTTTTTTTTGCAATCAGAGGGTCCGTTTACTAATGTTTTGTTTTGATATGGTATCGTAATTGGGTCTGAACTTAAGAACCTAGCGATAAACGAACGTTTTTGTCGGGTACTTCTTCGTGCTCGCAAAGACGGAGAAGTGAACACGCAATCGGCCATACGGACCGCAATCCCTTTTCCCACAATGCCCTTTCGGTATTATTCATCTTTGAGAATGTTCAAACGCTGGTTCAATTTAACGGTTCCGCCAACCTTTTTTTTTTTTTTCATTTTAGAACCCGGATATACGCACTTACCGGACCGCCATAGATTTTAGACTTCGTCCATTACTCCAAAATAGGGTACAGAAATAGAAATTCCCAGAAAATCTTCGATTCTTCCTCGCTCAATACAAAAAAGATTGGATTGAAAAAACTGGCCAAGTCAAATAAAGTTTTTTTACTGTGTGTTTCGTCCATTCCCAAATGATTGTGCAGTGTCTTAAACGTGTTTAAGTACCCACAGCCTATAAAATAGCAGGTTTCTTCGCCTTTGATACAGTGCACTGATATTACCAAACACCTAAGCCCATTAATTGCTTTTTCTTAATTTCAAATAATGTGTTGGAAACCAAAATACTTTGTATTTTATATATGCATAGTGTGTCCACCCAGAATTGGGTTTTAATAATTGCCTACTAACAACATATCCCTAAATTTTTAGAAAAGCCTTAAGTCACCTGTGTGTTACAATGCAAAAACTTTTAATCTTCACTTATTCCATAAAAATCAGCTTTCACATTCAATCCAACACTGCTTTCACTTGAAACTATTCCTGGATTTGTTTTTCGCTTTCTTTAAAAAACATTCTCAAGGGTTATAAGTTTAGGCCCGTCAAAACTGACCATGCAAGAGCTAAAACAACTGCCCCTATGCCCAGTACACCGGGCACTGTGCATCATAAATCGCTGCCTTGTGTGTTTTGAAATTGCTGTTTGGGTGGTATCAACAGTGTACATTAAAACCCAAGGGCTTTTTAAGTTGCTGGGAACCACTCTGCCACTCATCCCATTTTTGGATTCACAACCGATAGATTCTACCGTTCAGAAATTAAGGACTTGCCTGTTAAATTATCTTGATTTCCTGGATTTTGGCATTTTTATCAAAGTGTCATATATGATCCAAATCTAGGACATCTACTGATCCCAAAAAGTCCCAAGATTTTCATTTTGGGCACATTTAACAGTCAAACAAGTCTGGCCAAGTTGCACACTTTCAGCCTAATTACCTAATTATTTTCTAAAGTGTTTAAAATGGACCGATTATATATCTCAAATATATTTTCCTTTCATTTTGATTACTTTTTAAAACCAATTTTCTTTCTACAAAGCCAATTACTTGGAAAAGTCCTGTAAAGTCCTGGTTATCCAATTTTAAAATTAACTAGCAAAAAACTGTTTTACATAATGTTCATCTTTGATGTAGCAGAGACCTCGAAAGGTCAAATAATGGAAAGTTGGAAAATAAGGGAAAATATTAACAAATTAGCATTATTGGGATGGATTTTGGTAAATGGGCCTTTTTGTAGTGAAAATCATGTTTCGTCGGACATCACTAAGTTGTTCAAATGGGTACTTTAATTTGAAAATTAAAGTAATTCATCAGCTTTTGAGTATCTTTTTATGTAAAAATGTATTTCCAGTATTGAAGAACATGAATTTGTCAAGCAGTTTTAGAGATGTCCCAATAAGAAATAAGCATCTCAAATCACTACTTTGTGCTGTATTTCCTTTAAGTTTTCAGTTTTGTTCCACCAAGACAAGTTTTTGCGATATTTCTTTTGTCCATACTCAGAACTCCTTTTGACTGATTTTCAAAAATTCAAATGTTTTTTAAAGCATTCAATGAGTTCAACATGAGTTAAACAAATGCATCTAAAATCAAATGAAATTTTTGGTGTGACAGCCCTAGTATAAGCTTTATTTGGGATTGTGAATGGTCCAACCGCTCAGGGTTGGCTTATCAAATGCCTATAGGCCTACACCTACCTAATAACAGACTAAAGTTTTATAAATTTATACAACCCTCTCCATTCATACCTCCACCTACAGAAAAGTAGAGGCTATTCATCACCTTCCAATACTTAGTGACGACTCTTTCCTCTCTTCCGGTATGATAATGATAATCGTTATCTCGGAGTATAGAAATTCAAACCTCTGCACACATATCATGGGGTTTATAGAAACAACATAATGAAGGTGTTTGTGACCCTAGCACCCTGCTTTTTTTGTTATGTTCAGGGCGATGTCCCTGCTGTCGTTGCTATGATCACCTAGCTGTTTTTACATTCCGACTTAGGCTGCTGTGTCTTAAACAGCGGGGATGGCCCGATTTAAGTAAATAAAGTTTTATCTTGATAGAATGCCGTTCCTCAAAAATCCCCATCTGCAAAGTTTCGCGCCGATATTTCATCCCGTTTTTGATGTGCGAGCTAAAAACGTGATTTTGTAATCCCATAGAGTACTCTGTGTAAAACTAATACTTGTCGACCCCAAATGGATTAACAACTTTCGCTTATAACATCCAAACCAACGCATTTAGCCCTAAGAGTTCACAGGGTAAATGAGAAAAATAGTAGCTTTCTTTCTCTGGATACCAAAATGTCACCACTTCCGTAAAATCTGGGGTTCGGGGGACGAGGCTATTTAGCCGATTCGGGCCATGGACCTTTAAAGGACATGCAAAGGCAATCCAATCTGGATTAAGCCATGCATGTGGTAAGTACAACGCTTGTATCAAGCGAAACTGCGGATGGCTCATTAAATAAGTCATAGTTCCTTGGAACGAGTTGCCCTTACATTGATAACTGTGGTCCTTCTATCTAGAGCTAATCATGCCACCAAGCGCTGACCTTACGGAAGCGTGGCTTCTTATTGAACAAACCACCTCGGCTTGTCCGCTTTCGTTGTGAACTCTGGCTACCTTAGCGATCGGCACGGTCATCGCGTGTTGACTCAACCAATGACCGTTTTAATTAAAAGTTATACATCTACTATAAAATTAAACAAGCAAAATGACGAAAATGGTTGGTTGGGTAGCCAACCGTGGCTAAAAATACTGCTATTCGCAAATTGATTGCTGAAGTAATTCTACAATCTTGACACAACATAATGTTTAAATATATTAAATGACAATATTAATGCAAGGTTGAAAAAAATGAACTTTAATAACCATGATCACGCAAACCGAAAACGCTGCCAATTAGCAGGAAGCGTACGTTTACTTCCCCATCTGTCGCAAAAATAATAGCATTGGAGTATATCTTTAAATGTTCCTGTAAATATTAAACATACTACTGGTAATAGCAATGAACCCTGAGAATAAACAGTTCTATTAGAGCAAGGAAGATATGTATTACAAGTAATCAGTGCAGTTATATATATATGTCTAATGATTTCTGAAAATCCATACAGAGAGGCGCATTTTATTGATTATAACATCACATTAGTATTGCCGATGCTACATTTTATAGAAAATGTTGTAGAGAATTATATGGAGGAAATTTTCATTCAATATAGCGTAATTTGGTGGAGTTCCTCCTGCTTTCTTCCACATCCAGATGGATCACTACTTCCCAAAAAATTTTTCATCAGGAAATGTTTGTCCACTTTTGGAATGAAGTGAATTGCTAACCGATTTTTTTTTCTGCTGAACACGATTCCTGAAACGCCTATTTTTTATATATATGTGCCCAAAGTGCTTTTCCCGGGGGGTTTCACTCCCAAAAGGGGTTGGATTCCTAATTTGGTGATTGTAAAAAGGTATAATGGATATTTCAGGCATGAAAAACGTAATTAAGACTCAAAAACACATAAAAAGGTCTTAATTTTTTCCCCCGGGGGTACCACATAGTAAAAAGGGTCGTTTTTACTACTAAAATGTAAAGAAATTCCTATTTCATGATTACAAAGAAAGTCAATGAGATATTTTTATCATGAACATGGACTATAGACGCCCAAAATACCTACCACCGAAAAAGCACCCAAATTATTTTGTCCGGGGGTACAGCTACAATATTATGGGGGTATTTCCTGGGGTATTTTAATGAAACGCCAAAAGTGCCAGCGTGATTTTACCAAAAGGGTTAGGAATATCCTATTTTAATGATTTAAGGGTCTAATGGTACATTTTCGGGTGTACAAATGGACAACTAAAATGTTCTAAACCACCTAGAAATACACGAAAAGTGTTTTTCAGGGGGGACCACTACCGAAAAAGGTGCATTTTACCGAAATTCATCAGGAATGTTCAACTTATGTGATTTATGTTCCCATTTACGCATTTTAACGGACGAGGAATCCCATGGAAATAATTTTAAAACCTAGAAATATACCCAAATTGCCTTTTCCGGGGATACCACACCAGATTATGCAGGTTTGTTACATTCGAAAATATTAGCGCGTGTTGGGGTTCAATAATTCATTTACTGGTCATGCTAGTTTGAGCAATTTAGTCCAACACTCCCACCCATGCACCAGTTATACGTCGCCGTGACCGCAAATTTTACTGTTTACCTGAAACCTTCGTCAATATCACTACAACTGAAGCATTTAAAGAAGAAACAACCAAGTATCTAAGAAACCAACCCTCCAGCATCTAACTAACTAGCGCACTCACTAACCTCTGCGTTTGACGTTTGGGTCAGACTCCCTCATATTATTTTGCTGTGGGGGTTCGCCACTCCTCCCGTACAGCGAGTCTGTTTTGCATTCCCAGCGTATGCTGATACCCATTTATACTCCTGTATGGAGAGAGGCAAGCGAGGTAAATTGCCTTGTCCACGTGCACAACACATTGGCAACAGTGGGGCTCGAACCCACAACATTATGCTTATGAGGCGAGTGCTGATCCACTGCACCACATGTGCCCTCCGGAGAGGTAAAGAATACAAAAAAGAGTAAAAATTATTTCATAAAGAAAGGATGGACAGGAGGAAAGAAAGGAATACGGACAAGGACGAAAGAAAAGGAGATGTGAGAATGAACTACGAGGGGTTCGTGTCAATTGAAAGTGGATTGAATTGATTCTAACAATTGCAATGTTTTTTCTATTTATTTGAATAATCGTCTCTTATAGGGAACTTTTGATGGATTTTATCAAAATTTACTTGGACAAAAAGAAGTAGACTTAAATGTAATTAATATAAGTGTTTCTCTGAAACCAAGTTTAATTAGATGGTTGGATATAGCATGCAGGCATTACCAATGCCAACGTCTAGTTACGATATAAAAAAAAATCATTTTGTTAAAAATCAGCAGGGGAGGAATGATGTTTAATTGTTCAATGTCCCTTTTATGTATTCTCTACTTACTGACAAACTATTTTGTGGTATAGGAAAGAGGCCCTGTTGACGAAGAGAGTAATTTTGTCATCTTTTAATCTGAATGGGACTCTGATAAGTCACAAAATGAGCCAAAACATAAATATTACCCAAAAATAATTGAAATGAGGCACATTCATAGCCTTCAGTAAAATTCTCATAGGGGTACATGGAAAAAGCAACTTTAACCTTTACATTTTGGAACTTTGTAAATGGTTAAAAAAATTACACATGCCGGAAAATCATATCTAGACACAAAAACAAAGCCAGAACATTAGTCATCCACTTATACACTGTAAACCCCTGAATTCTTGAGTGACACTTAAAAAGATTTGTTTGTTTGTTTAGGTCACTTGTTTTCTCATACCTGAAATGTATATTGGGCAGTTTAATCATGTTCAACTTTCTTAGTCCTTTCAGTGAAATCCCCTACCCACATTTTTGTAGTGGTACTCCGAAAGCACTTTGGGTGTATTTGTTGTGTTGTGTTGTTGTCCGGGTTGCAATTTCTCATGCACTAATAAATGTATCATGAGACCTTTCAATAACTACATAAGATATTCCTAGTATTTTTCTGTAAGAACGCCCTTTAAGTGTCAACCGGAAAAACCATTACGATATTTTAAGGTGTTTTTTAATATTTAGTTGCATTCTTATGCCTGAATATATACAATATGACCTTACATCATAACTAGATGTTTGGTAAATTATTAAATGTCCATTAAAACCCACCCCACAATATTGCAGTGGTACCCCTGGAAACTTTGGGTGCCTTTTTGCATGTTTTTTAGGTTTAGAAGTTCATCTGTCCCATGCCTAAAATGTATCATTTGACCTTTATTAAATGAAATAGATATTTTGGTACAACACCTTTTTGTAGTTGTACCCATGAACATCTTTAAGATTTTTTGGAGGTGTTGTTTGAAACTTACTTACGTTTTTTCATTCCTGAAAATGTGCAATTAGACCTTTAAGTCACTAAGAAAGGATATCCCTAACCTTTTGTAAAACAATACCCCTTTTGTAGTGGACCCCCCCCCCACCCCCCCCGGAAAAGCACTTTGTTCAGAATCGTGTCAGCGGAAAAACTCGGTCCTAGATCCTTCCATCCAAAAGTGGACACATTCCCTGAATGAAGACCGGTTATGAGACCGACTCTACTCGTGTTTCTTTACAGATTCCAATCACGGTTCTTCACAAGGCTTAACACAAAAAAAAAACGTTTGGCTTAAATGCTGCTCCCTAACTTTAATTTGGGACGGTTTTTTACTTTTGGACGACTTTTCGGAGATTTTTGTGCGACTTTTCTTCGCGCGTCTGCCGCAATTGGGCTGATAATTGGTTGGTACCCTGTCATGGTGGTAATGCATCAGCATAGGTGATCACGCTGTGGTTATTAGCATATGTTCTGGATCTTGCATAAATACCTATAGGAAAGTGTTCAATTGTTTGAAATTGGCTCAAATGTTCAAGGAGTCAAATGCAACTACTAACAAGATACTTTAGTGAATGAAGATACCAGTGCCTAGTGATAGGCCCCAACTTCAGGGCCCTGTAGGTCATGAGGTTTCAAAACTAATGATTTTTGAAGCTTCAGGTACCTGTGTAAATTTTTCAGCACGGTATAATATGTTAAAATTAATAGAAGATAACAAATATAATTTACATTCTGTAAGATACTATATCCAACAGGCCCTTCTGTTGGGAAGTATGACTTCACCGATTCGAGTTACGTGCATTTTCCTATACCAATTAAGTGGTTTGTGCGCGTGCATTTCAACATTCACGTTTCTATGGCGGATGTCCGTTGAACGGTTATTGTAATGATTTGGCAGACACAGGACATTTCGATGAATTGGAAATTCTGCCGGTGAGGCGGTTTAGAGTCTTCCAGACCTTTGTGCTAGAATGCGTGAAGTCAATTCACTGGACCGTCTCCTTACAGCGCTCACCAAGCAGTGTGTCAGATCTGAAGCCTTGGATTTCGCTTCTTCCCCGGGTGCAGAATTCAAGAGTGCTTCACATTCTTCATCCCAGGATGGGATAAAACTGCGGACAACAGCCACGTGGGATGGCCTTCTTTGCTATCTTAATGAAGAGTTTACATAGTGCTGTGTAAGAATTGTACAGGTTGGAGGAGGTAGGTGGCGGGAGGTTGGACACTTCTGAATCCACCAGGTTCTCAAACTGTTCCCTGTCTGCCTTGCGGAAGTTCCACCTTTTTACTGGTTTTGTTTGTACAGACTTAGCTAGGCTGTCCGGAGCGATTAGTGGTGGTCTTTATGTTGAGACTTCGGAAAGCGATCAAGAACAGTACGGTGAACAGAAATGACATCCATGTTTACAAATGCAAGGTCAGGATTTGAGGTTGTGTTCCACCTTCCAGAGTAGAAACTGTCTGGTTGCTTAGGGTTTGAAAGCTCAGTCCTCTAGGGTGGATCCATCAGGGTTGGTATTCCTGTAGCCCCAGGTAATGCTATGACTGTTGAAGTCACCTGCATAGATGCAAGGTGCACAATTTGAGTCGTTGCCCATTCCAGGGTGGAATCTGCTGGCGAGGTTGCAATATGTTTCCATTGAGCGGTGTTTCTGACAAAGATGGCAATCCCATGGGTACTGTTCTCAGTGAGCAGCTATAGCCGAAATTTTTCAGAATGGAACTGTCAGTTCTACGGCGGTCCGGTAAGTACGTAATCCTGTTCCTAATATTGAAACAACAGTTGGCGTAAATTGAATTTAGTGTTTGAAAATTCTCAGACTGGAAAATATCGAAAGGCATTGGTGGGAAAACTGGATGTCGACGTAGCGATTGCGTGTTTCAACTTTTCCGTGTCTGCGCGAGCACGGATTAACCGACAAAAACATCAATTTTCTCGCTAGGTTCTATAGGTTCAGACCCAATTACGATACATATTCACAACAAATCATAGTAACGGACACTCTGAATGCAAAAACATACATAGAACCCCTCCTTCGTCTTCCGGAGATATTTGAGATTTAGTTTCATTTGCACACATTCACTATGACGGACTGAATAACGTTAATCTCTCGCGCAATTAACCAATTTAGATAACTCTTTCGCAAGTCCCTGTGACCAGACTAACAACGTGGTTAAATACTTACCGGACCGCCGTTTGTCAGTTGCTTGTGTCTCTTGGAGGAGAAATCGCAGTGACTTTTGTGCATTTGCGTAGGTGTTTGGATGATGTTTATCTTTGCCCTGATGAGACCTTCAACGTTCAGTTGAAGCACAGAGATACCGTCTGACATTACTTAGGGCGTTTGTTCCAGACTAACATCAAGGTTGTGGTCCTCTGACGAGGCATGATGAAAATACAGTGAGTGAAAATGAGTTTTAAAAAGACAGTGAGTTAAAAAAAACAAGACAACAGTGATGTTAGCGTAGCCTCAAGTTTGATTATCATTCGCCTGGTCAAAATAAGTTTCCGGGGCTCACCAAGAGGTTGATAATCTTGAACCCCGAATGCTGCTGTAGAGCACGTTAGAATAATACAGTTTGCCAGGTCACCTGGCTCACGCTAACTTTGGAAGGAGCCACTGATCACATTAGTACATGTTGGAACGTATACACATTTTGGGAAAATTTCATATCAATCTTGCAATTTTTTTGTTTCTATTAAAGTTGTATGAAGGATTTCAAAAATCAGGGGTGTCATTTTTGAAAGTTTTGTTTCTTGGATGTATTCTAGGAGGGGGCAAGGTTTAATACAGGGGTCAAAATTAAAAAGGGTCCAAATTTTTTTAAAGTATACCATCATGATCAGTATCTTTCAAGGATTTCAGAAAGGTATAGTGTGCTCTATCTGACAGATATAGTTCAAGAGTTATGAGGCAAAACAGGTCCAAGGTCAAATTTTAGAATCGTCAGTTGCAATTGGTTCAATTACGGGTCGCATTGTCTATGACGTTTTGCTGGACAATATGTCCGGGGGTCACAGGGTTAGGGAGATCACTAGACATATCTGTAAAAGTCTTCTTTGAAAAGTGAAACACACAATTTAATACATGTTCTTATTGAGATGACCCAAGACCGATTTAAACAAGTTTCATCAAAAAGGACCATCTGTAAATGATGACCTGAACTGTCTTGAGCTATGTGCTAAACAATAGGTCGTAGGATATAACAAATGATACTTTTGAAACACTATGAGAAACCGACAATATTGGTATATATTTGAAAAATAATTAAACACTATTGATTTCTTACACCTTCAGATCCATTTTTCATCTGGGAGTGCAGGGCCATGGTATATTGTCTCGCAGTTGAAAAGATAAAATAATAAGTAATAAACAGATATTTATATAGCGCCGTAGCATAAGAATGATCAAAGCGCTTTACATGGCTACAGTTACAACATATTACATAAATCTTAAAGTACAATCTAAAGCTACAATCTTAAAAACTATATACAACATATATAAATGTAATTAATTTGCGAAAAAGATATTTTTTCAATTTTGCTTTGAAATGTTTAGGTTGGGACATACGCATTGTTGCAGGTAACGTATTACCATAAAAAAAATGATGCTGAATGGCGGAAAGCTTTGTCACCGTGAGGATGTAGATGTTCTTTTTGCACGAGAAGATGCTGTCAGCATGGGATCGAAGTGAGACATTGTGTGTTGAAGTTGTGAGTGTGACATTGATAAGATTATCAGGTATCTTGGTGCAGCTTCATTTGCACTTATATGTTAGTGTAAGGAGTTTAAAATGATCCTTTCATTAAAACAGGTAACCAGTGGAGTTGTTTTAATAATGGGGGTTATGTGCCCCTAAGGTTTGACTTAAATATGGGTCTTGCAGCCCTGTTTTGAATAGCTTGGAGTCTCTTTTTCTATTTTAAGTTAATTACTATAGTAGTGAGTTGCAGTAGTTGCAGTTTAGAAATTACAAGTGATCTTACAGCATGCATATGATTACATGTTTCCTCAGCAGTCGCGGCGAATACGGGCAATGTTCTGAGATGAAAATTGAGTGACTGGGAAAGGTAAAATATTGCAGGACATGGACAGATCAGAATCAAAGTGGACACAGAGATTACGAACAGTTGGTGATGGTTACAATTGTAGTTCGCCTAGACATTCAGGGATACATGTGAAGATGAAAAGTGTATTTGGAGCCAGCAATAAAAAAAATTCAGTTTTGTCCTCATTAAGTTTGAGTATTATATTCATCCATCTTATGTCTCTTTAAGGAATGCTCAGTTTGCACAAATTGCAGTGACACTATTTCCATGTATTTTTGGATCAAATCTGTGAATTTGTGTGTATCCTGAGTATATGTGATAGTTAGGTCCATGTTTTTTTATTATTTTTCCAAGAGGGTAAGGATAATAACATAAAATGTCCTGGACCTACCACAGAACCTTGTGGCAGGCCAAAATCCATGGTATGGCTCTTTGAAAATTTGCCCGCAACAAACCTCTAACTTTTACGTGAAGTAGGTAAGACTGAACCCATCTATTCACAGTGTTTTTAATGCCAAATGTATGTGTTAGTCTATCATCTAAAATGTCAAACTCAATAGTGTCAAATGCGGCCACTTAAATCCAGTAAAACAAGGATAAACCCTGGTTTGTGTCGGTCCATAGCACGAGCAATCATTTGCACTTGCAGGAGGGCTGTTTTCAGTGCATGCATAGGGGGCTTTGTAAGCAGATTGGTGTGGATCAAGCAGTTATTTTCGACATGTGGGTATAAGTATGGGCATTGCGCCATTTTTCCAAAAATTTGAAACACATTGAATTTGAGACAGGTCGGTAATTTTGAGTCGGTAGGGTCCAAGGTTAGTTCTTGCGAGTGGCGAAACAATAGCTTGTTTTAAAGCTGTTGGAAATACCGGTACACAGACATGAATGACAATGATGCCCTGATAGACTGCTTAAGGCGAGGCAGTATCATTATGGTGTGATGATTGTTTAAGAGCAATGTTGTCCTTATTAAAATCCAATAAACAAAAATTTTGCTTTTGCAAGTTACAGATCATATTTCTGACTTCATCCTCTGACACTGGAGGAAATTATGTCATCTCTTGATGTATTCTGGTGGATAATCCAGGATATGTGAAACTTGAGTTCATTGTGTTTTGGAATTTGCAGGTTGTTCGTATTTTACGATTTTGTCTCAAGAAATCAGCGAATGAATCGCTAGCTCTTTATAATTTTCACAGGCAGGACGAACTTTTCTAATTATTTAGGGGAAGCTATTGATTATTTGGAAAAACACCTTTTGTGTCAGCATCAGCCAATTATCTTTGAAATAAGTGTCTGTGGCTTTCTGAATGAGTTTATTTACAATGATGTATTGATCTTTATAGGCTTTTCTATTTTCTTCTGATCATGTTTTTTCACTTATCTCCAGCCGACGCGCGTTTTTAGTTGCCTCTTTGATTTCACTGTTGCACCATGGAGAGAGAGGCAGATGTTCTAACTTTTGTAGATTAGGTTTATCACCTCTCCGGTTTAGACTGAGTATTGTTTTCTTGACGTAAGTACAATATACTTCTCCTCATTCACAAATAAGGAAATATAACAAACATCATGCCCAACAAGCTGGGCAAGCTTGAACCTACACTTTATGCAGAACCGAAATCTTATTGCTTAACTAATTCTATTCAATTTACCGCGTTTTCAGAAGGAAACTTAGTGTCAATGACCTATATTATAATGTAAACTGGACTTCTTCTTCGTATCGTGTCTACAAGTCATTCATAATGGCTTGTAGTGGTGTCAGGATTTATTCAACTGTGAAGCTGATCCGAGGCCGCGTGTATCTATGATACGGACGCTCCTAACATGGCCCGCGTTTTTTGAGACTGGGGGCGGATTGGGAACAACAGTCAGGGGTTTACACCCTACTCTTATTCGACACTGACTGCGATGTACATGTACAGTTGTTGGACTCTCTGTACACGGGAACGACGGCTTAAGTCCCTCCGAAGGGACGGGAGGTTTTCCTGATTCATTTGCCCAATTCCAAGTGAACCAGGGAGGAGAGCGGTATTCTGTATTTTAATCAATAGCTCGTATACAGATTAAATCCAGAATTGAGCACCCGAGTAAATCCAGCAAGTGACCCCACCGGGATTTGAACCCAGGATTTTTGTTTTGGTATATTTACGCACAGGCAAGCACCCCAACCACTAGACCACGCTCTCCCACATGTAAACTGGTTAGTTATTGTGAAAGAGGACGGGTATTTTGTAACTCAACCCGAATCGCGAAGGTAATCAAATCTGTAATCTTTTCCAGTGCGTTACATATAACAATTGCTCCGCATACTGGGCCGATTGTTGAATGGTTGCTGAAGTCTATGCATATCCATTAGACAATGATATGGAAAAAAGAAATGGGGGTGACATTTTATTCATTTACAAGAAAATGTGCCAGTTTCATGTGCGGAGACCAGACAGTTATATTAATAATTTATATGCAATTTACACTTGATTTTCCCAATACCCCTTTAGGAGACTACGAAATTTGTTATACAATTGGTCATTTGGTCTACGTCTTATAGTCTAACTAGGTGAACACAACAAATGGCTAACCCATTGGCCGTGTGGTATTGCCTCATTTCACGAATGACTAAATAAGAGTATTAACAAACGATGACAAATCAAATGTAGTTTCAAACAAATATTTATTTCAACCCTTCTGCAGATGATTACATTTGTGCAAAACACAACTAACACGATGCTTGGACACTGATTTTCTTATACAGATTTTAACAATAAATTAACATTACTCCATTCTTAAAGTACATATTACATTTTCAACGCATACATAAAAAATAAATTCTACATCAAAAGCACTAGAACATAGAATCGTATTTAACATGTAGGTGATATTGACACTTATCTGTGTGTACTTTTATGAAGCAAGAATATGTTGTTTTGATGGCACTTATTATTTTATGAAGAATAACGTAACACCCCCTTTCATTATTGCCCACACCGCTGTCTATTAAACAATACATACATACATACATACATACATACATACAAAGACTTATATTGCGCCAAATCAATGGATATCAAGGCGCATTACAAACAAGAAAATAACCATAAAAATTTAAAAAGTACAAATTAAACACAGGAAATAAATATGTTTTGATGAGCTTTTTGAAGCTACTGAGTGTGGGAGCCATGCGAATTTGGATGGAAGTGTATTCCATAGACGTGGTCCATAAACATGAAAAGAGTGATCACCAGCACGGCGGGTAGTGGGGGGTATGACCAGTCTAGTAATATCCTGAGAGGAACGTGAGAGTAGCGACCAGTGTCCATAGATGAGGCGAGATTGATGTCATCTTGGAGATATCTAGGGGCACAGCCATGTAGACAATGAAACATTATGGTGAGCAACTTAAAGTTAATACGTTTTTTACTGGAAGCAGTGAAGATCTGTGAAATATGGAGAAATGTGATCACGGCGGTTCAAGCCAAAAATGATAAGGACAGCCCGGTTTTGATGCGTTTGAAGCCTTTGTAATTAGCGTCTGTTGTACCAACAAGAAGTGAATTTCCATAATCCAGTCTGGACAGAACAAGAGAGCGCACAATATGATGGCATGAGTCAATATCCAGGTATCTTCGTATACATGAAATATTCCTGATTTGAAAATTAAGTGTACGACATAAATGAGATACATGAGTTTTCATGGATAAGGTTGAGTCAAGAAAAACTCCCAGGTTGCGAACCGAGGTGGTTGATTTTACAGTTATGTTTCCAACTTGGAGATATGCAACAGAGTTTTGTTTTATGTTGTGAGGGATCAAAACAATGAATTCAGTATTAGCACATATTTTTGAAGAGCGCACGTAATTTTTCAAAAAAATTGAGATTTGTACACGGTTGCATTGGTAACTGGCTAGTGAACCATACCTGTGAATGGTTAAGGTCGAAAATGTCTGTGTCTCACAAACGAAGGAATTTTGTAATTAGAATAATTATTATCGGGATCACCGATAATAATTCAACGGCTGCTGGAAACGGCCTTCCAAAGTGAAATAGCCGGGAAATAGTGCCGTGTACGTGTCTACGCTCATCCATTAGTTGTTTTATTGGTTCAGGCAAATCAAGTTAGAGGTATTTTCTCGAGTGGCACTATTTCACATGGAAGACATAAACGTAGCATTTCAAGCGCTGTCGTTAAGTCCAATCTGGGATCCAAATTCTAATTACAAAATCGCTTAATTTATGATAAATACGCATTTTTTGGCATTCTCGTTCGCAGGTATGTGTCCTAGACAATCAACAACGTAACTGTGCCAAATATCAAATTTTGAAAATTGAGGGCGCTCTTCAAAATGTGCCCATTATGCTTTAAGCGCGTTCTTCCACATCATATAGTCTTGGCAAATTAAAGCAGTAACAAAATTTGAAACACTTAAAGCTACTAATAACATTTCATTTTTTTTTTTCCAACGCAACATGCCATTTTGTCTAAAAGCGCTAGTGTTAGGTCATATAAAAAAACAACAACAAAGGGAGGTATTACAAATACTTATGATGAGTAGTTCAAAATGTAGATTTTCAATCTCGCTGTCGTCAGCCGTCGCAAAAAACTGTGTTAAATCAAAGTACATGCCTATTTTACTACTCAAATCAAGCTTCAAAGTCTCTTGCGGATGAGTTATAAGCGGAATTAAAAATGCAAACCAACTTCATCAAAAGAACTTTAACAGTACGTCGATAAGACATGGGAATCTCCTTGATAACTACTCAGTCCAATCCACGTATAATACATTAAAAGGTACCATGGCCCGATCGCTAATAGCCTCATCCCCAGGACCCCACCCCCCAAAAAGTAAAAAAAAAAAAAAGTTTTGGTCCAACATTTTTTTGGTATCAGAAGAATCTACTATTTTTCCTCATTTGCCGTGAAAGCTTAGGTCTCAAAGATGTTTGGTTTGGATGTTATGAGCGAAATGTGCCCATTTTGTCGTAACAATAGTAATTTTATACACTACTCTATGGGGATTACAAAATCACGTTTTTTAGCTCTCACATAAAAACGGGTTAAAATACCGGCGCGGAACTTTACAGATATGGTTTTGGGGTGAAGGCCATTCTATCCAGGATGAAAACTTCATAAACTTAAAAATAAAAAAAATTCCCCTTTAAAATATTACAAATTTACCCAATCAATGTTGTTAGTAGTTTATTAGTTAGTTAGTTAGTTAGTTAGTTAAACCAAACTCAGTAATGCTGCGGTGTGAATGATTTAGTGAGCAAAATATAATTGACCGGATGCCCTTCCTGACGCCAATAACAGCTTTGGGCAACCATGCCCACCATGCAAAGCAGCATCGGCTGGATGGCCGCCATTAGCTCTCTAGAGCTGACGCCCTTGTAGGTAGATCTTCTTTTTCATTCTACCAGGGTAACCAACTGCCCTCCTCATCTGATTTCATTAGAAAACCACGATGGGGGTGGTCATCGGTTTGTAACCATTTATGTATTACTTTTCTTCTGCGCTTTAATTATGCAGGGGTATTTGTGTCTCATTCATGAATTAAGGTCAGAAGTTTCAAGCATAATACTCTTCTCTCTATAGTGTACTCTTTATCTCATATACAGTGTGGTCCAAAAAAAGGTTTACACTTTTATATCTGCAAATCTCTCAAAATGGGTGGACATATTACAGGTTTTTGAAGATATTTATCAACTTACAATATCTTGTTATAACCTTGTGAAAAGAACGTACGGGGCGTGCAAAACAACGCTCAAATAAACAAAATTGCTACCAAATAGTGAAAAATGGTCAAAACCCACTTGGCACACACGTAAGTCTATGGGAAACCATTATGTTGACCAGCAACTCAATACCATTGCTTGAACTGGGGAGGCCTACTCCTTAACTACCTACTGCGCACCCTTCGAGTTTTGTGTGAAGTGTTTACCGTTTGAAAATGACTGAGAGAATATCTCAACCGTGAACCTGAACTTGAAATGCCTATTTACATAATAATTAGTTGATTTCAATTGGGAGAGGATTTTAAATTGAAAGATACATGCATGTTTTTCTTGCCTGGACTGATCCGAGACTCTGCTTGTATATTTCAAAGTTTGCATGGTTTGGGACAAGATCATAAAGAAGAAACATTGTAGCCATTTTATTTTTAAATTTTATAAGATAAACTTGAAATAATTTGAGGTGTCTTAATCTTTCTTACCTTTGTGGTTATTATGAAATACCAAGTCCCATGACAGGGTGAATTGTTCAATGTGTGTATCAATCTTGGATATAATTCGTGACCGCCAAGAGAGTGCCAGAGACTTGCCGTATGTGCAAAGTTAGGTTTATACTTTTTTCTCTAGATGGTTGCCATTTTTGTCATTTGCGCTTTGTTTTCAATCTGTTTTCACCAGTTCCAACAAGATATTGTGGTTAATAAGTACTTTCACCTATTTGGATATGTCTACCCACTTTTGAATTTTGCAGACGAAAAAGTGTAAACCTTTTTGACCACTCTGTGATTATATATCATGTTAATATGGAATTTGTTATTTGGGAATATATCTAAAAGTATCTAAAATTTATGCAAGACTACTTGGAATTAGCGCCAAGATGCCGACTTCCACAGTTGTTGAAGAGAGACTCTCTCCAACGCTTTGGATGAACTCACACCTTATATGAGGAACACCACCTACGTGCAATTCCATCTATATCACGGTGTGTGCTTCCCTCTACGCACCCGTGAAGCCAAACGTCAGCTTAACGTTACCTGGTCTGTAACTCCCGGGATCACTTGTGATAACCCTGTCCTCTACCTAGAGAGTTACCTTGACCGCACTCTTCTCTTATAAGACCCACCACGAGACAAAGAGTACAGTATGTTCACGCAATAACAATCTTGAACAACTCACTGGCACAAGATGGGGTCTCGTCCACATACCCTCAGATCGAACGGCACTTGCCTGTGCTACTCCTGTGCAGAGTATTCCTGCCCTGTAATTGGTAAGATCAACCATGCCAAGAAGCTTGATCCAGCTTAAATGCCTCCTGCCGGCTTCATCACAGGCTCCGTCCACACCAACGGAAACTTGTACATCCTAGCAGAATTGGCTCCACCAGACATCCTCGTCGCGTAGCGAGGATGCAAGAGCGTAGCTGCCAAGTATCCAATGTGAAGCACCCATGTCTGGACAGATACCTGCTGCCAACCGTCGTTAAACCAGAAGAGAGTTTTCTTAAGCACAGTCCAACCTCTTGAACATTCTCTAAGGAGCTTAAGACAATAAGTCGCCTTGTGGAAAGAAAGACTCCATCAACCAATTACAATCTATCGGTATTGAGACCTGTGTGAGCATCTCCGGCACCTGGAGCCGACTCCTCATTGGACTATTGCGGAGTCCTCAATAATTGTAGAACCAGAACTGGGCCGGTCTAAGGTTTCCTTGTAGATGTTGGGCTATCTGGAAGCATATCAGGATACTACCTGTGGTTGTGGAACAGCAAGACAGACAATGGAACACCTCTTGGTCTGCCCACTGTAGGAGCAACAATGCACAAACAAGGACCTTGCGGAAATCAGTGAAGCCCAGCCAGACGTTGCACCTCTGGCTGGATCATTTTGAGAACACCAGTGTTTTTGGACACGATAAGAGAAGATCTAAAATTACAAAGCTGCAAGCGTGGTTTAGTAAGACTAATTTTCAAAACAATTTTTAAAAAAATAAGAACACAGTAAGGTTCTCTAATCAAGGAATGCGGGCCCATCCTTTGGCATATGTGGAAGAATAGCTGACAACAAAATGACGAATATCAATTATAATGATTGTCTGTTATGTGGATTTGATGGCTATTAAAGCCAGTATCATGCATTTTTTTTCAAAATGTAAAAAATTGCGCCCCTGATTTTCATCGAAAAGTCCATTTTTTCTTTTTGCCACTGTGTATGAACATGGCTACGGTAACACGTTGTATTTGTCAAGCAGTGACGACTTTATGCTTGGTTTACTAATAAAAGTCGAGGTCCGACATTTTAGTTCTAGAAACAGTCGTAATGGCATCATTCAAGGTGTTGCTATGACTAAAACTAGCAATTTAGAGCCAAATGGGCATTTTGAATTGTAAAAAAATGGACTGAAATGGCTTTAAGATATTCTTGTATATGGCCGCAATTATATTTTCTTGCAGAACCCCACTTTAAAGGTTGACCATCTGCGTCTTAGAATCATTATAAATCCTTCAAAACGTTTTGACTTATTCACTTCATATCGGGATTAAGCTTCAATCCTGGAAAATAATATGACTTTACGTGGTGTGGTTTTATGCCAAATTTTTTGCATGGCGGCCTCGCCTGAAGATGGATTGCAATTCATAACATTGAATTCGTTCTTTTATGTGTCCCAGTAGAACCCTCTATTTAAATACAATAAAACATGGGTTGTATGCGAATGTATGATAAAATGATGAGAGAGCGGCTTAGTGATCGCCACGGCCTCTTCAAACGAAAGTGGCGTCAGTTTCGGCTATGGCATGTCCTTCTAATGCTGTTGTTTTGTTTGTGGTCCCCATCGTGGGCTAGGTGAACCAAGTTGTAAATTCATAATTAAATCATAATAACAAAACATAAAATTTTTACTTTTTTTGAAAGAATAAATGTCAGTGTTTAATTTATTTTCCCCCCAATATCAGTGCCAAATAGACGAGACTTCAGCAACCAATGGAGCTAAAGATTTTCAATTACCGGCTCGGTATGGCGTTAAAAACATTTCAGATCCCTTTTCATCTGGAGTGCGGACCATTGTTATATGTGTCGCGGTTGAACAAAACTCAGGATGTGTTACCACCGCTCCTATTTTAGACGAAGTCTTATTTAATGAACTAAGCGCAAAATACTTATACTAATATCTTATAAATTAATCTTGAGCTTCTATAGAGGCTGTTTCAATTAACTTTGTCCTATGTTTTTCATCATTATCAACAAGGAAGAAAGGATAACCACTCATGCCAGAATGTTGCTTGTCATCTGCAGAATGTGTGAAAGTATTGTGCATTTTGGGTGAAAGTACGCAAATTGGCACAGAGGTTAGCTTATTGCTATACTAAACAATCTGGTCTAGGTGCCCAAATTAATTTCCTTCCAATATGGCCGCCATTTTCAAATGGCCGCCACCCTATAAAATACATTAATTATTGCAAATATGTGGGTGTAAAATTTATTATATAGGTCAGATAAGGTTTGAATTTAACTTTTTAAACTAATATTATCTTGATTATTTCACCAAAAATCGTAGTTTTTCAAAATGGGCGGTCACCATTGGTCCTATTCAGATGGCTGCGCTCACGAGGAAACAGCTGCCTTATTTGAGTTTACATACCAACCCATGGGTTTCGTTGAATTTCTGAAACTTTGGGCCCCTCATCATATCCAAACCTACATTTAGTTGTTGTAAATGCCAATGACTGATATCAAAGGGCTGCCATACTAATATGGCTGCAAATTAAAATAGCAGTCTACTGACTGTTAAATTTTAACATTGTTAAAAGGTAGTAAATTGATTTTTCTGTGTCATGGTCATGATAACGTTAATCAACATTCCTAAAACATATTGTGTTCTTGGTATGGTTTAACATTCTACATTTTGTCTGTGTGTATCACATAACAATATGCTGCCTTGTTCAAAATGGCTGTCGCTATAAATTTAATAACAGGTCTTACAATGTACGGCTGATTTTCTTTGTCAAGTTGGTACCTCATAGGTCCTATTGCCATTCTACTACCAGGTCATATTTATGTGCTGCCTGGTGCTGTCCATGTGTAATTTCTAAGATGTTATCATATTCAACTAGCTGCTAATGTCCTTTGATAGTATTAATACGGAGTTAATGTTTAAAAACAATGACCAAATACCAGAAATGGATGTCTCATGTTGAGGTTTACTGTAAATTTACCAAAGTATTTTGGATTGTTTCAGGTATAAGCATAAAGTGGAGGGCGAGGTAGTTCATGCTCGGCGCCGGGTCGTTCTCATTTTGTTATTTCTGATACGCTGTAAACCTCCATTCTATATTTTAATGCGGCGGATTTATAGGGGGCACCCGGCGCGCCCCCTCTATTTTTTTGCAAGCACAGGGACGCCGGTGCAATCGTATTATCTATAACATGTTTTTTTTTACTATAGGGCGCCCTGTATCTGATTGTAAGAATGACGGTACCGGGCGTCGGGCGCCGTGTAGGTCTAGCTTTGTGGCACCAGTGGCCGCAGTAAATGTTTTCGCCCCTCCCCCCCTTGTCTTTCAGAATTTCGAACCGATCGGGAAAAAGCAATGGGTCTAGTCTACCGCGAGCGCAGCGAGCGAAAATTGGGCGCCGGCCCTCTATTGAGAAAATCGGATCCGCCCCTGGTATGCACCGCATCCTCCCTTCTAGTTTAAGACTGTAGCTAGCGGTAGGGTTTCTGTAGTGGATGATGCACACATGAATCAGCAGGCTTCTACTAACACTCATTCTCAGCGATGCTGCTGCTCAAGGATACGCAAAGGGTCAGTGGCTGCGTACTGGTGGACAAAGCAACGTGGTACTTTTTTTTTTATCTGTAGCCTTGTTCAGCATTGTTCAGGCAGTCCAACCTCACTGAACTCTGCCTAGCAATTTGGTACCGGAAGGAAATCGCAGATTCACACCAGCACATACTCATTGCTGAGACCCTAGGACCAGAAAACTTTGTCTCTGCTGATTTTTCACACCTTCACCGGTTGCGCAAAGGAAGAACACCGCATGTGAAGCAAGCATAATCTTCCCTGATGTTGTCAAAACTTTTGCAAACCCGTGGAAGAACTCCTCCTTGAGAAGATCCCTTGAAAGAACTATGCCAACAGTTGAAAGATTTTGTTGTCCCTCATGTCATAACAGAACAAGATCCATTGATTTCATTCCACCTACCTCAATGCACTGTATCAAAACTCAAACAGCAGCATCTCAGAGAGGGACTGCTGGAGACAAGCAATACTGAGAGCTCCCGGAGCTCCCAGTCCGCCTGACTGGGGGTCCGGAAATTGCAGCTTCCATAGTCCTGTAGACAACTTGTCAGAGGCTCAAAAGCATGTCAAAACTGCTGAAGTGTGGATGTGATTGTAAATAGAAGCTGTTTTGTGGTTACAATGTCTGGCTGCCGTCCCACCTGAATTATGCCACGGTCCTATGCTGACAATGGTTGCTCCACATTGGCAGACCCTGAATTCTGCAAGGTCCTGTATGTGCATTGTTGCTCCAACATGGGTAGACCAAGAGATGTTTCCATTGTCTGGGCGCTGTTCTACAATTACCGGTAGTGTCCTGATCTGCTTCCAGTAGCCCCACTATCTGGCAAGGCAACCTTGGATATCCGATTCTGGTTCTGAATCTGTTGAGACATCGCCATTTCAGCCCATGTGAGGTCAGCTCCGTTGGGAAAATGCTCATCAGGTTTAATACCAATAGATTTACCAAGGTTGATAGCAAGTGTCTTTCTTCCACAAGGCGACTCTCTTCTTAAACTCCTTGAGACTGTTTCAAGGGGTTGGTACTTTTGCTTGAGATACTCTCTCTGGATAACGGCTGTTTTAGCACTGGTCTCGGTCCAGACATAGGGTGTTTTCCATGCGATATTTGGCAGCTACGATCTTGCATGCTTTGCTATACTACAACATATGTTGGTGGAGCAAATTCCTGCTAGGATGTATAAGTTGTCCGTTGACATTCTGTTATAAGCTGACGAGGCTTAACGCTGTTCAAGCTTCTTGGCATCGGTTGACCTTTCCCATACAGGGTAAGCCTACCTGCACATAAGTAGTACAGGGGACATGTTCCTCGATCTTAGGGTATGTGTGCGAGCTCCCCATCTTGTGCCAGTGAGTTTTTTGTTCAAGATTTATTGCGTGAACATACTTTATTCTTTCTTGTTCAATGATGTGGGCCCATTATAAGAGAGTGGCGGTCCAATGTTAACTCCAGTAAGACCGAATTTCACAGTGCTCCCGTGCTCTAGGGGTCCCTTCCCAGACCAGGTTAATTTAAGCTACGTTTGTGGCCTTCACAACGGTGCCGAAATAAGATTGGAAGACATATCTGGTCTGGAAAATGGATTTTTGCACACACGGCCGCTCTATCCACTGAGTTATCAAGACTGGGTTGGTAGATGAGCGGTGGGAATTAGTATCATCTATAGGAGTTATGTTCGAAAGGTGTCCATCGCTTTTCCTAGCGTGCTAGTAATACGGAGGTCGCCGGTTCGAATCCGGCCAGGCGCACATTGGTTTTTCCATCATTTGTGTGCGCTGGCTATATCTCGGCAAAGATTATAATATCCATTCTTTGTCTACCTGGAGAACAAGTAACATTTCAACTTGGTTTGGGATAATCTTGCGACACAGGTTAGAGATGTTTTGTCAAAATATCTATATATATCAGGATGTAACCTCTCTTCCATTGGGCACTATAAAATGATACGGCAGCTTAGGGTTCGTGAAGGTGATGTGATGTTGACTGTCTAACATTCTTCCCACAGCTTGTCCGTCTTTATTGGCTTCATTGTAGCCCGCATTGATCCTATTGCTGTTGAAATCGTCAATTATGAAATGAGGTTTAGTGGAATTCCCGAATTTGAATTGAGGGTGCTTGTAATCTGTAGACTGATATAACTACGACAGAGCCTAGCTCACTGTGCATGAGTGAGTGTGAGTGAGTCAGCAGATTGGTTGCTTCTACCACGGGGTCTGTTTCACACATAGAGCACTTCCTAACTGTCGTTTTGCTACACCTTAGGCTACCAAGGTACTTCTGCAAGTCAACCATCTTTTGGGAGTGGTGGCAATTTGGCCATCATTTTTGAATTTGCCGTAGAAGTGCCACGTCAATAAGATTCGTTGCCCCTGCAATCCGTTTTTAAACAAATCTAAAAAGGCTTAGAGCACGGGCGAAACAAAGCTTTCATTGATGTAAAAAAGCTTATTTTGGTCAATTTACTCTTGATAAGTTACAATGGATCAATGATATCATATTTGTCATTATCAGATCCATTTGACCAAAAAGTGTTCTTTTTAAGTGTATGAAATTTCACTCTTTTTGGAGTTGGGCCCTGTATCCAAGAGTAAAATTCACTCGTTTGCAATTAGAGACAGTACAGGCACGTAAAGTGACACTTCTAGAAGTAGTGGCCATTCGAGGTTTGCCAGCCATCTTGGCCGAATTATAAATTGAAAAGAATCACTTTAAACAACAACCAACTTGGTTTTCCTTTAATTTGATGTGAATTCCTTCCTTTAGGGAGTACATCAAGATTAAGAACATTCACTCTTGATAATCAAATGATATGCTTAAGGGACAAATTGCCGCCATTTTGGATTTTCGCCGCCATTTTGGATTCAAGTATATTTGGTTGTATTCTTAGTGAGTGAATTCCGATCTATAATGCACATTGTTCATAAAAACATTAGGGAATCATCACAGTCAAGAAAAGCATTCATTTCTTGATAATAAGATGATACGCTTCAAATTGTCGGCCATTTTGGATTTCCTGACATTTTGGATCAAGTTTGGGCTATTGTAAACAATTGGAATTACCAGTGGAAGTGTCAATCATGGTATTTCTGTTCTATGGCAACGACACCCCAACAATCAAACGGATTAATTGGATCATCTATACCAGAAAGTCCCGTACAAATATGACATTTTAAACAGTGGCTGCCATTTGTGGGGAATTTGGGCGGCCAAAAAACATCTTGGAATGAAATTAATTTGGCCTAGACCAGATTTATTAAGCATATCAAGAGCTACTCTGTGGCCAACTTTGGATACTTTTTCACCCAAATGGCACAATAGGTTGAGATCCTTGCACCATTCTGCATGACTATATAATTTGGCCAAGATGACTGCCAAACCTCGAATGGGCCACTTACTTTTACTTACGTGCCTGTATGATTCCGCCGTGCTACTTGACTGTTGTTTTTTTTCATTAAAATAACTACCCTATTTATTTAGATGGTTGGCTTCTGTGATTATACCAGCCTTAAATGTCCATCCGTGGGTGGGAGGATTTGATTCCTTGCCCCAGTCAATCGGTCCAAAAAAAATCACAGGCACAGTACAACCTGTTACAAAACAATGAAAAGCTTGATTAAGCCTCGTGATTTGTTTAAACTGATTGCAGGGGCATAATCCTATTACGTGGCACGTCTATGGCAATTCAAAATGATGGTCTAATTGCCACCACCCAAAAGATGAGTTGACTCTGCAGAAGTACTTTGGTAGCCTTAATGTGTAGCAAAGGTATTACTAAATACTTTTTATGAAAATTCCTTGCCATCGAGAGACCACATCGACAATGGGGCAACAATGAAGCCAATAAAGACGGACAAGCTGTGGAAGAATGGTTAGACAGTCAACATCTGCATCACCTTCACGACCCTAAACTGCCGCTATCATTTTATAGTGCCCATTGGAAGAGAGGTTACAATCCTGATCTATATAGCCACTGTTGGCAAAACATCTGTAACCTGTGTAGCAAGATTGTTCTGAACCCTGTTCCACTAACTCTAAGTCAATGCTGCAGTCAGTAAGACCAAACAAAGTGCCTTTTAAGCGACACTTTAACTACAAAACGCGAAGAAGGTTGCTCCAAAACTCCATAACTATGACAAATTTACCCAACTAGTGAATAAGACTGCCCGGAGATTGATACCAAGATGCTGTAGGACGGAATACATATCAGGCCTTTCCAAGGAATGTGCTAAAGGATATCACCATGTTTGAAGCCGATCCTTTGTCAGTTAAAACAACTGCTACAGGTGAGGAAGTGTCAGAGGAAAGGATCAAAACCAGGCACACCTTAATTGAATCCACCGATATGACCCATAACAGCAAGAAAGAATGGTCTACTATCCGAAAGCTTCGAGTCGAAGGTATCCAACAAAACTTCCACAGCAGCCAAAAATGTTACACCCAACCAAGTTGAAATTTTAACTACTTAGTTCTCCAGGTAGACACGGATGGATATTTATTAATCTTTCTCTGGAGATAGCCAGCGCACACAAGTGTTGAAAAAAAAAACACGTGTGCCTGGCCGGATTCGAACTGGCAACCTCCGTATTACTAGCACGGCACTCTAACCAACTGAGCTATCAAGACTGGGTTGGCAGAGGAGCGATAGATATCATCTATAGGTGTTAGGTTCGAAAGGTGCAGGTGTCCATCGCTTTTCTGGCGGATAGCATCAGAACGGTATATTTACATATACAATTTATATTTGTTTTTAAATTTTAACTACTTAGTTCTCCAGGTAGACAAGGAAGGATATTTATTAATCTTTCCCTGGAGATAGCCAGCTCACACAAGTGTTGAAAAAAACACGTGCGCCTGGCCGGATTCGAACCGGCGACCTCCGTATTACTAGCACGCTAGGAAAGCAATGGATACCTTTCGAACCTTATCACCTATAGATGATATCTATCGCTCCTCTACCAACCCAGTCTTGATAGCTCAATTGGTTAGAGCGCCGTGTGCAAAAATCAATTCAAGACACAGATCTGTACTTTCCATCTACACAACCGTGAAGCCAAACATCAGCTTATATTAACCTGGTCTGGAAGAGCACTGTGATAATTCTGTCTACCTAGGAGTTACCTTGGACCGCACTCTCTCTTATAAGACCCACATCATGAAAAGAAGAGTAAAGTATGTTCACGCAATA
>JAMKCH010033237.1:0-35642 GCA_023653785.1 Ophioderma brevispina
ATAACCATAATACTGCAGATGTGCTTCCGATTAAAATGCATATAAACTATGGACATGTTGATGCTGTAGTAGTAAATAGGGTGAGTGAGTAATTTGTTGATGAGAAAAAGGGCCTTTTTTGCCCATTTTTCCAATTGAAATGTGCACAAAATTTGGCAAGCTTCAAGCACAAGGTTAGAGTTTTTTTACATGTAAAGTGGTTCTTCAGCTATTTATGCTATTATACGTGAATAAAAAAAAATGTGGCAAAGATGTTGCAGTTGACCTTGACCTTAATAAAAATCACGGAATCATAGATGTTTTTATTTTAAGAAAGCAAATCTAACTATACTTCCAAATGTTGAAAAAATGATACGAAAAAAAAAAACGATTACAAAAAAAATAAGCAGATATGACCTTGTAAGACCTCTTTTTTCTCCAGTCCAATGGGATTTCCAGAGTTAAGCAAGAATACGTCCAATGTGCGATATACGGGGCATCGCATATGAAAGCAATGAGAACCCATGCTTTTTTGTTAATTGATCTATGGAATAGCCATAATCTCCTTCATGATCTTCAAAAAGAATTTAATGTTCACCACAAAAATCTCACCTAAGAATCTGATTGTAAATGAAAAGGGGTGTCAAACACTACTACGTAATCCAGGTATAGATACCACAGTTACGCCAATTAAGGACTCTCAAAACTGCTTTAGCCATATCCTAAACAATGGAGAAATCTGGTTTTCGTTGCTCTGACAACAGGTGAATTAGTGTTTGGATTCGTCATGAAGTTGGCACATGGTAAATATAATAAATTCAGTGATTAATCCGTGTTGAAATAATAAAGAAAAGGTAGGCATTAAAGGAAATATGTCATGATCGAATATTTGAAAATTTGGTATGGAAGGAAAGCTTAAGTAACGAGATTGACATATCATCAAAATAAGTTTGAAACTGTCCCATTTTGTGGAGTATTTTGCCCTTTTAGTTTCCCGCCCAATAGCTTACTCGAAAAAACGATTCCGACAAATCCAAATCGCAGGCAAATGGTGACGTTCAAGTTGATGGACCATCCATAATTTTACGGTCGTTGTGACCATCATATCGCAGTGGTTTGCCCCTTTCCATAATGCGATCGAGTGTTTTTATTCACATAATCATTAAACACAACGAAATGAAACAAAATTGTATCTGTAACTTATTTCAAAGTTTATTATTAATTTCATTAATCCATCAATATTACAGTGTCGGCAATAACAAGTCGGTCAACACGATGTTTTGGTCCATCACTTTGACGTCACTGACGGAGGAGCGCAAAATTGGGCGCTTTTGATCCAATGAAGCCCGTGCGAAAAAATCCGGCCCGTTTATCGTATGTCAAAAAAGCACACATTAAACTGCCTTATTTTGTTAATTTACATCAAATTGTATTATTTTTTCGGGAATCGTGGATATTATTTGCTACATATATATATGAATGTAAGTCACACTGAGTTGATAAAAATCTTGACAATTTCCTTTACGTTGACAAAGGCATCATGATATTGATATTGACATTCTCACAAACACACAAGTTTAATGTGTGTTGTAAATCCTACAGGAATGGCTACAAAAATGTTCTTACAAAATTGGTCATATCCTGGGCTTTTAATTTAATCGCTTTCTTTCATTTGTTCAACATTGAAAGTAGGTTAGATGTGTTATAAAAACAAAAACAATCTATGATCTGAGTGATGCATTAGGTCAAGATCATCTTTAAATCCTTGCAATTTTTTTTTGATTTCAGTAGTAAGTAAACACACACCCCGCCCATTTTAATTTTCATAAGAAAACTCAATACCACAAAATGCCATGCAAACCCCCAACTACCACAAAATACAACAGGGGAATTTCATGGTCCTGATGGTTTGTGTGCAACATAGGTGAGGTGTAACTATGGAAACACCCCAAATTACCACAAAATACCACCTTGGTTAGCACATGTATGTATTGTGGTTTTGGGGTTAGCCAAATCAAATTTACATAAGATGCAGCTATAAGAATGAGCTCTTGTAGTATCTCACATGTACTGTATCCAAAAAAGTAGTTTCAGGGGCAGACAACTCATGATTTTTGCATCCAACATATTAATTACAGTATTTGTCCACACATCGCAATTGTCAGAAGAGTTACTAATCTCCTGAGATATTAGGCACAACAGGGAAAACAATTTGCCAGGCTACACAAATTTCAATTGGGAGTATGATATTAATGAAAAAAAAATTATAATGGAATAACATCAATCGCTGGATGGATTGTAAGTATACATGTCATTTGTGATACAAAAACATGAATGAACCTGGAAGTCAGTATGGACAGCACAAGGTTTCTAATATGAAAGTCCAATACAACGCTTACCTATGATACAGAGTAACAGTGTGCTTAACTTCGAGGTGCTTTTCCTTTTCTTTTTCTATCAATTAATTAGCATTTACAAATTTTGCAAAAATACAAAATTAAAAATGTTTTCTTATTTTGTTTTAAAGGTAGTTGTTCTGATTTTGTCTATCGTTTTCTGTACTGATTTGAAAAACCTGCACTTGGTCACCCACTGACCATCAAGTACCGTGGGAAACAAACTGGGTGTTGATGGTGCTAGACGCGATAATGCATAGGGCAACACGCCCTCTCACTACTGTGCTAATATGATGGTTAAAGCGACATATTAAGGCATGAAAAAAATGACATCATATAAAGGACCCCTTACTGAAATCATCCAGTGGAGATTCTAAGGGAGGTGGCAGTTGTGGCAATTTCTGGAACAGTAAAGCAAGATGTTCACATCCCTGACACACTATCGATGGCAGGTTGGTGGAGCAATTCCTGACTAGGATGTATAAGTTCTCCGTTGGAGTTGGGCAAAGACATCCTGTGATAAGCCGGCAGGAGGATCAAGCTTCTTGGATGGTTATCCTCAAATACAGGGACAGAATGCTCTGCACATGAGTAGAAAAGGGTTGAGTGCTGTCGCTTTTAGAAGTATGTAGGCGAGCACCCCCTCTGGGGCCAGCGAGTTTGTCAAGAATGTTATTGCGGGAACATACTATACTCTTCGTTTTCTTCTTGTGTGGGTCTTCATAAGAATAAGAGTGCAGTCCAAGTAACGGCCTAGGTAGGACCAGAATTATTCATCACAATGCTCCAGGGGTGGTCCAGACCAGGTTACTTTAAGCTGACGTTTAGCTCACGGTTCATAGATGGAAAGCACCACACTTGTCTTGGGATGGAGTTGCAAATCAGGTTTTTTCATTTCCTAAATAAGGGTGAGTTCATCAAAGGCTTTGGGGGATATCATGTGCACAACTGTGAAGTCTGCATCTTGGGCGCTAATTCCAAGATCGTTCTGCGTCAATAATAAAACGACAAGTTCCTGCAACTACCTAGGTTGTCATTGGTATAGATGACAGAAGAGAAGATGTGAGCACGCTCCATGGGGGTAGTCCATTCTTGAGCTACGCCACCGCATATTCTTCGCTCCATAGTGAACAAAGAATTCCTGTTTGCAGGCAATACCTTTGATATTAAGCTCACTCAAGCAGATGTCCTTGGTGAGTTCCAGAATCTGGGAGAGTAAGCCATATAAATAAGTGTTTCATAAGCTGTGATAGTTCGATGAACACACTCGCCGCCGGTAACCAAAACCCTTCTCAAAACCATCTTGGATGTGCTGAGTTAGTTAGTATTTGGCTTGTTGTGCAGTTGGACTGCCGGAAAACCCTGTCTCTTTGGTATGAGGGTGTTAGTCTATAACAGTGTGCGGAAACGGGGTGGTGAGCCGGAGAAATCATCGGACATCATGACAGAAGAATCAGGAAGTCTTCAAGAACGAATCAGGCAAAAATACTTGAAGTCATGAGGAGGAGCTCAATCAACCCTTTCTGGATGAATATGGTCCCGACCTCTTGACAATGGATATGAGGGAAGTATGAGGCAGATTTAGAAGAGGCTTTTCAGCTAATGCCTAACTGGCATGAGGTCTATGTGAGGAGACTTACCTCAAACTGAAGCCCCAAGGAAAGGCAAAGATCAGGTTTAAAAGTTGCCCGCACTCTTGTCAAAGGTACAACCCAATTCCAATCTAGTTCAAGCACTTTCTACAAAAGAATGAAAATAATAGCTTGTTGTCCGATATCTAAGTAGATGGGTTTACAAATCATCAGTTGGTATCCCCGAATATATGCCACAAAGGATACACTGTTTTTGTGATGCCACTGTAGCAGATCCAGAGTAATCTTCAAAAGTATTTCACCAGGCAACCACCAGAGCATGCTCAGATGGTAGAATGTTTTTTTTGTGTGCTTGATGCCTCACGTCAAAGCCAGTCAAAGTGATGGGTCGAACTTCGACCAGTGATGTTTCATTATCGCCTTATTTAAATCATGGGCGCCAGGTACTTTGGATTGAATTTGGCATTGGAAAGAATCGTCAATTTATTCCAGTGCACACAGTCACTCAAAATCTAGAACCACAAAACTGCCACGCCTTGCCTCAGTTTCATGCATATACAGGGTGCGATACCACCTCAGCCTTCTTCTGTATTGGGAAGAGATTGCGTGGACAATATGCGAGGCCTTCCCACAGATTACAGGTACCTTTCGAGTGCTGATGCTCATCCAGGTGAGCTAACATTGAAATAATCCCCAGGTCTTGGAAAAGTTCACCATCTTGATGTATGCCAAGACAGGAATGCTTCCCGTGTCAATTTTGCTTGCCAGGAGCTCTTCTCCAAAGGAACTTGAACGCTTAAAACCATCCCACCAACCGTAGGCACTTTACAGAATTGGTTAGCGGATACGCGCCCAACAAGCCGGGCAATGCCGAAAAACATTTTTCAATTTTTGGTTTTGGCGTTCCAACACATAATTATATATTCTATATCATGTGTGGGCTTGATATAATCCATCATGCGCCTTTTTCTCTGAGGCCGGGGGTCGTACGTCATGAATTGCTGCTTTGATTGTTCCGGATACGCGTTCCACCACCCGGGTAAGTGCGAAAAACGGTTTTCAACAAATGCTTTAAAAAAGCCAGGTGATCGCGAAACCCGGGAAACGCCTATATAACACAAAACACTAAAGGTTTTTTTTTGAATTTGTTAATTCTATACCCTACAGTAGGCATGTTTAACAAGATTGATTTCCACGCCTCTTGCATTAATGTCACAAATGACAGCCTTTTTTTTAATTTTTTGATAATTCATATGGCTGCCACCTTAGGTATTTAAGATTCCCTCATATCATTCCTGGCCACAATAAATCTGGTAGTGACATCACATGTACTCCTAGCTTTTGTGGTTACAAGACATTAATTAAAAACATGTCGCGGTGGCGGCCATTTTGGAATTAAAAAAAATCATGATGGCTTCACTTGGCTTCTTTAAATATTAGTCATAAGATTCGTTGACTCCAAAAATGTGGGTATAACCATTCAATGACTCTATAGCTATTTTCAGTTTTCCAGGATATTGTGAAAAAATAGCTTTTGGAGGGCGGCCCACTTGAAATCCAATATTGCTGCCACTGCTCTTTAAAAGTTAGTCTATAAGATTCACTGACCTCACAAATGTGGGTATAGCCATTGAATGAGTCTCGTAGTTATTTCTTTTTGCAGATATTGCCCAAAATAGGTTATGGAGGCGGCCATCTTGCAATCCAAGATTGCTGCCAAAAAGGGCGTGCCAAAGTGCTTCCGTCAATTTCCTTGAATGGGATTATTACCCTACAGCCAGCAGCCCCGCCCACGAGCGCGTGGAACCTCAAATGAGACCCACGTCTCAGGATATTTGTGACAGTGAAAGTATAGACCAGTTACATCTGACGTCAGTCTCAATTGTAAATCCGATGCGCGCGCAGACTCGCAGGCAAAACATTTTCGAGGTCACAGCCGTCCCAGCATAGTAAACAGTGCTTGACACGCTGTAATCTCACATTTTCTGGGTGGAATTTTTCCGCGAACTTTTTTCTTCACCGGATGGGGGAAAGATATTTTTATCGTTGAAGATTGAACGAAAATTTGAATTGTGAAAGATTTATCTGAAAACAATCGCGGAGAGTACTTGGAGCGACTGAAAACAAAATCTGATGAACAATTACCCGATCCTTGTGTCATTACTTTGATTCTACTGTTTCTGAGGATAACAAAAATGATTGCCATCGATGCCCTACGGCGACATGTAGTGATCTAGCTACCCATCCACACACCAAGCCCATTCACGCACGAGTCTCTAAATCATCATATCCCTTGTTTATAATTTTGTATCATTATGTGAAGAAGTGCTGTCTTTGTATCAGTTCCTAACTCCATTTTTTGTTTCATCCGTGCCCTGGTTCACCTTGGCAGAAGCCAAAACAAGAGTGCAGTGAAGAATCCTGGGTGTTCTCCACAATTCTGGACCGATGCTTACCCTGTAGCCTACCGCTGGGTACGTACAAGCCATGTACAGGTTTCCTGATTGGAACTTGTTTACTTCCACATATTATGTACTGTCCAAATCGACAGTCTGTTAATATTGACGGTCATTAGGTGATGATGGAGATTACGCTCCCGAGTTGCCCTAGCATACTGCCTACTATCACCCCGAGACGTAGTAAGCCAGTATGCAGGCCTACTAGTATGCTAGCCTACATAGTATGCTAGCCTACATAGTTCTAAGCCTGACATAGAATTCTAGGCCTACCGACCAGGTAATGCTAGCATACATAGATAGTTTGCCAGGTAATGCTAGGCCAACGGGAGCGATACTCTCCATCACCCGAATATAAGACCATTCAATTTGTTTTATATAGGCCTACCGAATACATAGTCTTTGTTTCACTGATTGGTCAAAACTACACCCCGTGACATTTTTGATTTTCTATATTTTTTAGCGTCCCTAGCCTCCTACTCCTACTAGGCATGAGTAGGTGACTAGGCCTATCCAAGGCCAAGACCAGACCTATGCCTAGGCTTGGGGTAATGAGAACTGACACGAAAAAATAATACCAAATTTAAGTCGAGTGCCTACTCGCCAATCATCTTGTCCTGAGTGAAAGTTGAAGAGAAGGATCCGTTTCCAAATCAAAATAATCAAAAAAGTACTTAAGACTTCCAACTGATTGAGCTTCATCGTAGAACTTAAGTCTTTTCACTCGCTCATCCAGTGACTCGTTGCTCATATCCTTCACATCACCTGCATCCAACATTGAGCCTGCATCTTCGGACTTTGTGGTCACTTTTTTCTTTTTAACCTTCGTCACCTAGAAGCTCACGTCTGCTGACACTTGGTCATGATTAGATGATAAATTTAAAAACATTTGTTTTAAATATTATCAGCTAGTTGATTTCAATCACATTTAGGCTTAGTGTCCAGGGCGGTTGATATCAGCGCCTTTTGACCACCCTCTATACTTTCTGTGCACTAATTACATGTATGATACAAAAGAAATTCCAGAGATACCTTACACAAACATGTAATAATAATGCATTTAGCTCAATTTTCTTTAAGGAAAAATGCATTAAATTCAATCACTTTTGTTTTCACCTCTAAGCACACATGTAATCCTATTCTAAGGCGTCTACAAATAACCATTGCCTGAAAGGGAATTAATAGTACATTCCAAATATGAATAGAATTTTTCATTTTCATAATATGTCTGGAAATAATCAGTGTCAAAAGAATGTATTTTTTATGTACTTTTTTGTCACCCTGTATTTTTTATTACACCCGAATATCCATTCAAACTTGCAGATTTGCAATCCTTGTTGATATGCTCTTTATAAAAATGTATACATTTACAGTAGAATTTGGATCACAGCTTTTGAGCTAAAATTAGAATAGGGTAAAAAATGCAGTCATTTTTCAACCGCATATGCGCCTTTTGGAAGTCCTTCGATTTAGCGCAACCGACGGTGCAGCAACTGTCTGGCATTTTTGATTATGCAGGGCAGTAAATATAACTGAATTCGAACATATTTAGGTGAAAATGCAAACGTGTTATGACGATAAATATAATTAAAACTCAACCGATCTACTATACCGCGGCATACAGTCACCTCTAATGTTTTGCCTGCTAGCACTACTTTTCGGGTCCCGTGACCGACTCAGAACGTAACAATGTTAACTGGTCTATAGATTTCTTTCTCTTGCACATGTCGCCTTAATTTTTATCAACTCTAACTCATAACGTAGTTCGGTAAGGAATGTTTTCGACTACCGACTTAAAAACATCCTCTGACCATGAGAAGACGATCTAATTTACAAATGTCCACCAAAAATTGTATTAACCCTCGTCCGACCAGGGGGGGGTTACTCATCCCCTAACGTATATTCCCTGTCGCCAAAAACGCAAACGAATATGATCTAAGGCTTTTATGTAAGTGTAATCATCCTTTGCGGTCATGTTAGCGAAAACAAATTGGAAGTACCACTTCGAGAGGTTCAGGGTGTCCTTCAAAGTTGAAAGGTAGGGGTGGTTCCACTCCTATACGTTACTTGTAATGCAAAAAAATTGTACTTTTGTTACGTAAATGATGCTACTGTAAGCAAATACTGACAACATTTTGATTTTTTAATTTTCTTATTTTTTTTAGAGTATAACATGTGGCTTACTTTTTTGCACCTATCATTGCCATTAAATACCAATTTTGCTTTGCATGAATTGCGAAAATGGCGAAAATCCCTTGATTTGGAGATTTGCTTACAATCAAATCTCTCCTATGATGTATTTTGTTAAAACTTGATATGTTATATTTAATTTGAGAAAGGGCATGTAGCTATAACTGATACCAAACAAGATGATGTTTGTCCCATTAATTACGAAAAATCAGGTGTGGTGGTAACACACACCCCCTTTCGTGAACTTACAGGGTGAGTCAAAAAAACTTGACCCGGATTGTGTCGCGCCATTTTGAGTTTTTAAATAAATATATATAACGTATGTGATAGCATCGGAAAGCCTATTTCATCTATTTATTTTGTGGCAAAGATAATTCCAATCGGTTAAGTACAGGCCGAGCTACAGTCTTTTGAATCAAATGGTCCGTTTTTCACCTATCCACGGTTCCCATTTGAATGCACGGCGCCCAACTAAGCAAATGTGATTCCGTGGACTGTGCAGAAAACCGACTGCTGATTCAAATGATTGTAACTCGGTCTATACCTAAACCGATGTGAATGATCCTTTGCAGCAAGTAAAGATAATGAACTAAGCTTTTAGATGATTCACATATGTTATATTATGTTACTTGAAATTTCAAACTGGCGGACAAAAATCAGGGTCAAGTTTTTTTTTGACTCACCCTGTAGTAGAAAAACCTTTGGTTGGAAGAGGTTCAGTGTGGCATCCCACAACCGATTTATTACTACACTCTGCTAAATAAATGCTCGAACGTGCCGTGCTTGTCACAAACCGCCGGAATCATATTTCCTACACCAATTCATTTGAAGGCTCGATTTGAGTGGCAGGATATTTGATTGATGCAATATTTTTCCTTATTAAGAATCCAGGTGGTTTTGAATCGGAAGCACGATTCTCTTAATTTAATCCATCAAGACTATTTTTTGAACTTACTATGCCACCAGGGCTGTTTCCTTAGCTTGTTCATTCATCAAAATATGTCCTAAAAATCACTGGAATTTGAATCAGTGAGGTATTCAAAATTCGCATTACGAAGCTAGCCACAACCTTTTGAAACCTGGATAGGGGTCCATAGGGCTCCGCTAACAGATAGAAGGGTAAAACCTCTTCTCTGTCACAATGATGACTTGAGTTTTTGTTTTCCTGTAAGCTAACCACTTACCTCTGATGATGTGCTTCTCCACTGGTTAAGGGGATAGAGGATCATAGACCTAACGGCCAGATTTTCTTTATTTTCAGATATATGTTATTTTTTAATCGGTGTAAATGAAAAATCTGAAATAAAAATTGGTGGTCACCGACTTAGTTTTTGAGGAATGACGTGTTCAAAAATCGCATTTTTCGGAAAAAGTTGTACAGATCTCTATGGGAAACCCACACGAGAAAAAAACGTAATTTTCCTCATTAAAAATAAACTTCTACGGCCAGATTTTTTTATGTTAAGGTCATATGCCAGATCTTTAAAAGGCGCATCAATAAAAGAATGGGTACTTATTTTCTAAATTCCTGTTTAAAATTACCCAAACATAAACCTTTTTTCATTAAAGGTGCGTCTTGGTCACATTTGGCGGGCGCAGTACCCTAGCGCGTACCGACGCCCGAAAACTGCGCCCAGGTGTATACGCATCAAACCCACTAAACAGTGATTGTGATAGAATTAGGGTTTTGGCAAATCTTGACTTTTTTCTGAAAAATGATTTTAAAACTTAGTTTCTATGGCCAAATGTGCTGTAGAATCCAAAAAATGACCTTTATTTTTACTACGATGAATGTCTGACGTCGCTAAATGACGAAAATTTAAAATGGCCGCCAAAAATGACATATTTGACCTAACCAAACTGAACACACCCACCATATGGACATGCCACTATTGGCAAAATTATCCATCTACTTTACTTACTCGACTACTGCTTTTCAAGCCGGGGATAAAACAAATACTAACCAGTAAATGGTTTGAAAGACACATAATAGACGTAATTGAGGGCAAAGCAGAGTGATAATAATTACTTTTTAAAAATTATGAAAATTATTCAAAATTTACAAGTTTTTTTTTTTTTTTTTTTTTTTTTTTTAAAAATTTAAAAAAGTTTCAGTTTGAGTTTCCTTGACCCCAAAACCTATATATAGACCATATTAAGAAGTGGTAGCTACCCAAAAAGTATGTGATGAGTCAAAAATATGTCATTTTGGCGGCCATTTTGAATTTTCGTAATTTTAGCGTTAGCGACTTCAGACAATCCATCGTATGTAAAAGTAAAGGTCATTTTTGGATTCTACAGCAATTTGGCCTAGAAACCACTATTTTCCAAAATTTTTGGTTATTTGCCCAACCCTAATAGAAGTACTGTTCGCAGTTTTATAATCTAAACAGTTGATTTCATCATCCCTTAAAAATAGAACGCTATAAGTGGCATAAACGTCAGAATAATACTCCCTCAAAAGGTTTAGAAAGATGTTGGAAAATATGTACACTTCATCACGAAGCTAAGCAATACAACTAAACATACTAAGGCTCTTCACAATGATTTTTTTCCTGTTGCCGCCCGCCCGTATACCAAGAACCCCCAAATAATTCGTTACTTTGGTGAGTTCTGGATGGTTTCCGGCGGTGTTTTGGTTATTTTGTGTTTCAATAGTAATGAGCAATTTTCTGCACCCAAATCGGCTATTTGGTAGTCAAAATAACAAATTTTCAAAATACAATTTTTACACAAAGTGGACCTTGGATGGTTCCCAGACGGTTTCTGGATGGTTCGCGGTTTTTTGGAACCTTTGTGTATCAATGTTGTTGAACATTCTGTGAATCCAATCATTATTTTGGTTTAAAATTATCAAAAACCAAATAATAATTTTTAAAGAACAGTGGACACTTCGGATGGTTTCCCCGATGGTTTCATGGCTGTTCCAGGGGTTTTTTGGTTCCTTTGTATTTCAATTGCTATTAAGTATTTCCTGAACCCCAAATTGGCTGTTTGGTCCAATGATCAAAATTATTTTGAAATAAAGTAAACACTTTGGTTGGTTCCCAGATTGGTTTCTGGTGGTTCCTCTGTTTTTCTCACCTTTGTGTATAATGGTTGTTGAGCAAATTGTGTGGAAGCACAAATTGGCTATATTTGGTTCAAGATGTCAAAATAGTGATTTTTAAAGAAAAGTTGATACTTTTGGATGGTTCCTGGATAGTTCTGGATGGTTCCCAGTGATTTTTCGGTCCTTTTTGTGTTTCAATGTTGATGAGAATGCCTGTCAACCCAATTCATTGTTTTGGTTAAAAAAAAAAAATCAAAATCGGTCAAAATAATGATTTTTAAGAGGAAAGGGTGGACACTTTGGATGATTCTCCGATGGTTACTGTATGGTTCCTGGTGTTTTTGGCTACTTTTGTATATCACTGGCCTGAACTCAATCAGCCAATTTCTGTCCAATGGTCAAAATTCTGATTCTTTCTTAATTAAAATTACACACTTTGGATGTTCCACTATTGGTTTTCACAGTTGTTTTAGTTCCTTTGGATGTGTGCCAATGTTATGACAGTTTTGGTTCAAAATGGTCAAAATAATTTTTTTTTTTTTAAAAGAAAGATGTCACTCTGATGGTCCCGAAATTTTCTGGATGTTTCTGGTATTTTGCTCCTTTGTGTATCAACACAAAACCAAAATAGCAAAACAAATTGCCCATTTCCATCCATATTGCAAAAAACTGAGTGTTCAAACTTTGGATGGTTTTTGGACGGTTTTTGGATGGTTGCCGGTGTTTTGGCTCTTTTGTGTTTCAATGGTTGATGAGCACTGTCAGTAGGGACTTTGTGCTACACATGATGGGTGCCCATTTTACACAATTTTTTAACATGAGAACCTTTAGTTCCCAGAAAGGATTTTATTTCTCTCTGGCCTGTATGGTAAGTTGGTTTCTTGTAATTCATTAATTTGACATCTAAAATGTAATGGTCGATAACTGAAACAATAAAAAAATACAGATGACTAAAATTTGTGGCGGATTACCAAAATTTCTACCTAGGTAATCCGGCGGATTAACACATTATTTTTCTTATTTCTAACGCCGGTTAGAAACCAATAGTTACTTTGGTCTGTGGTGTAGTTTTCCAATATTTTTTTATTTTATTTTTACAAAGTTGGTAAGGCTGACCATTGAGATAAAAGCTTACCGAGACAAGAGAAATGATTGAGTATGTCGATTTCAATTGTGACGACTCTTTCCCAGTAAATATGCAACTTGTGATGAAGAAAACTTCAATAGACCAGGATGAAAATTGCATTCAGAAGCACCTGCTATGCTGACACATGGAGTTAATTTACAACCCTTTATGCCTTTCAATTACTTATTCCACTCAAATCAAACTTTTATCAATGTTATATGCTTTCTAAAACAGGAAAGAGTTTGAGTGAGTGGTAGTCTACTTGCTAGGTAGGTAGTTTCTGTATCGTGTGTGTTAAACATCTATGTGATATGCATTGGAAGTGGAAATTTGTATCACATGTTTTGAACCTGAAAAAAATAATGAATAATGAATAATGAAAAGTGACCGCCCCCAATATTTTTAACCTGCAACAGGAAACTAAAAATCCATTGTGAAGGGCCTTATTATCATTATTATATTGAAAATGTATTTTGTATTTCTGTCAGCATTTAGTGAACAGAAAACACCAACCCGTTATTATGATGACCTTCAATTAAAATTGCAATAGGCATGTGAATGTGAACACTACTGACAATTAATCCTCAAATAATTACAAAGAGTTCCATATTAAAGGAAAATAAAATGTATCTTTTTGAAAAGCGCCCATACTGAGAGCCAGCATAGCCTTTTTTTCTACAATCACATGATTTATTATTGCAAATATGTGAACAAACCTAATTTAAATCTGGACTAATCTGCTTCGTTTGTTAGACCAGTAATATCAGTGGAATTTGGAGTCCATTTTGAAAAGCACCCTAATTTTGGACCTCTATAGATTATGTGTTACACATGTAGCTTCTTTTTGAATAATTCTAATCAAAACTAATACAAAATGTGGTCAACCGCACTTCATAATTGCTATTTTAACCCATATACTGTATATAATTTATATGTGATGTGATCTGGGAAAACCCGCCACATGTCGCACAGGACAGTTTTGAAAAAATAAATAAAATAGCTTAAAATCTGTTATATTGTTCTTTATTTTTTGTCAGATTGTATAAGGCGTAACTTTTGATGTGTGTATCAAAGAAGAAAGAAGTAAACAGTTATGGAAACTTAATATTTCAAACTCTGCAGTGATAGTAAAAACTCAAAATATAAATTTTCCACCATGTGGCGGGTTTTCCCAGACCGCATCACATATGGGATTTTGACAGCCATTTTGAAAAGCGCCCTCATTTGGACCTCTTTATAGATTCTTTAATACAAATGTAGCTTCTTTATAAATAACTCTAATCAAAACTAATGCAAAAAGTGTTCAAACATGACTCACAGACACTTATTTAACCCATATACACATTTTATATGGGATTTTGGCAGTCATTTTGAAAAAAAAATCCCTCAGTTAAGTTCTCAGGATACAGCCTGTTTACCTCATATTCTTGTTCCCCATGAAAAACTGGTCTAGAAAAACTACATGAGAATTTCTCCTTCTCCAGGTGGCACCTCCCTCAATTTTAACCCGGGCTACCTCTATAATCCTGAAACTAATGAATGAAGATACGGCAAACTATACTTTTTTTAATCCTCATGACCAGATGAATAAGTTGGTGTAGGTTTCAAAACAATTGGAACTGTTTTACTTTTGACCCCTGTACAAAATTTACGCATTTTTTACATGTTCCCCATTGTTGATTTTTCTAGACTTTTGACAAATTATCCTGTGACAATTTAGAAGTATGATAGCACCAAATTTGTTTCTGTTGCAATTTTTTAAGGTAAAAAACCAATTTTCTTGCATTATTATATTAATACCATGATTGCAGACAGGCGGTGGCGGCCAAGCCTCATTCATTATAGCAACTCACCAAAAATGTCAAAAGAAATTACAATAATACAGAGTTCAAACCTCAAACCAATTTGGGTGCTTTGATGTGGGTCGGTCATGGGTGTTCCCATTACCCACATACGACCTCATCCTCGTTCGTTATTAATACAAAACAAATCAGAAATAACCCTTCCAGTGGAGTTGATTCTTCATCTCCAACGGTTTTGGAATAAGAAAATATTCCTTGACAACATACAAAAAAAAATCAGATTTTTTCGTCAAGATTTCACTTTTACGTGTTAAACCAATGGCAACGTCTGAAATTGGGATTTCTTGGCCGCCCTCCCCTGCATTCAGACAGTGCAATGATGGGATCAAGCCCAGTCCACTTTCTTGCAATGAAAACAAGTGGTGTGCACCCTTTCCCCAGGCCCCCATACCCCCTTTTCTTGTGGAAAAGGGGGTATGGGGATGTGCAGCCGAGGAGGTTATCATTTTCAGCCCTGGGCCTTGGTATAATGATTGGTCCTCTCGAAAATTGGTATAAGGGTTGCATTTCTGTTGCAAGTATATTTTTCAGTGGTCTATCAGGTATGAAGAATGCATGCAAACCACAAAATGTTTTCTTTCACCTGGGCTCAGTTTCTGGTAGCATGATTCATCTTGCTTCTTCACAGTGGTAGTGACTTTTGTTTGGTCCTTAGGCCAAGGGAATAAAGTTTTAGATTTGCGTCCGCCGCCCGCAAGCTCCAAAACCTGCTGCCGAAAATAATTATTTAAAAAAAATAATAATTATTTGCATAAAAAATACATCGGTCCTCGGACCGCATGTGTCGCCTGCCGTCGCGGTTTGTAATGATAGGTCTCATATGACCTTTGACCTTGGCAAGTGACCTTTGACCGCATCAACAAATGTTGCACCTATGACTCAAGGTTGGTTCCAATTGAACTTCAACTTTTCAATTTAGGTCAATTTTACATTTTCAGCCTATCTTACAACTTGACCTCACATGACCTTTGACCTTGCTATGTGACCTTTGACCTCATCAGCAAATGCAGGATCCCAAGTTGCATCTATGACTCGAGTTTGGTGTAAATCCATCGAAGTATGCGGACATTACAGGCAAATGTTAACCCTTTTTCACAACAACAACAGACAACAACAACAGACTACACTGAGTGGACAAAGTGATCCCTATGTGTCTTCCTGCCTTTTAAAGTGACAGGAGGAGATTTTTTAGGATATGAATTTCTCTCAAATTTCACTGGATCGGTTGTAGACCAGGGGTGGATTTAATTTTTTTTCTGTATGAACTAGGAAACCTACTGGCCCTGCAGTGAACTCACTGGTCCAACCATTTTCCATGCTGTGGTCATGAATTTCTAGCTTACGCCAAACTTTGATAATTGGGCTAAATGTCAAAAATACAATAGGCCCTATATTTTAGCGCCAAACTTGGGGCTTGAAAATTTTTTAAATAAATTTGTTCTTCGGAACTGATTTTTTTTCCCTATATGGACTTGGGAACTGCATTTTAGGTCAAATTAGAGATTGTGGAGATGAACTGGCAACATTTCCCCATGGAAAAATCTTTGAGTTTTGCGGAAAAGTAGGGGAGTCTAAAGAACTGCAAAAGAGGCGCAAACTGGGAGTCTTGAACGATGCACATACCCGTACCGTCATTTCAGATCTGTGCCCTGCTTCCCCGGGGCCTCCACTTTGTCTAACTTTTTTACATTTATTTACTTTACACTCACATTTTTTCCATCACCTACATTTGTAATATAATAAATGTTGACAATTATAATTGATAAATGTTGACAAAATTACTCCTCATGTTCTACAAAACATTATTTGCTCCCGGGATTAGCTCAGTCTTCAGTTGTCACTTTGGGAGATACATGTAGCTGGAGATAACCTCGGGTCCGTTTCTTTTCATACTCGTTCCTTTCCATCTTTTTATTACTAGGAAGGTCTTTCTAATTCGGTTTCTTGTAGGGCCCGGTCCACTGCAGTTAAAATGCAGCGAAGCAGCGTGATATGTGCGCTGTTATGAAATTATGTTGTAATGTGAGATCACACTTTTCGTGAGCAGCACTCACGCACATAGCCTAGGGACCTACTGACCCTCGCTCGTATGCACATAAAACGCTAAGATTGACAGAGGGACTAACATACCCCTCTGTGTTAGAGAAGTTGTGCTAGTGTGAGTCAGAACTGAATTAGTGACTGATGATCTTTGAAAAAGCGAAAATGCATGAAAATATTAAATAAAATGCTGAAGCATTTTGAGGAATAATTCCATGAGGTAAAACAGGAATTCATTACAAGACCTACCAACCCACACATTTCTAAAATTCAACTGGCCCAACGGGCCAGCTCAGTTGAAATCCTACTGGCCTGACATTACCTATTTCACTGGCCGCGGGCCGGCCTAAATCGAGCCCTGTTGTAGACCACCTAATAAACGTTTAGAGGTTATTGGACAAACAGTGCAAAAGAAAACCGCACCTGTTTTGAACTTGCGCCTGCTAATCGTAATGTTCCCCATGAGAAACCATGCGTTTGACTTTCTACTGCACGACAGAAACTACTACATCGTCATCTTATTACATAAAGACGGCTTACTCCTTCAGTGTGATCTTACAGTGGTAACATTCCAAATATGTAAAACCTCGTTCGAGAAAATTTGGGGGCGCGTCTTTCTGGAAATCTCATGTCTCTTTAGGCCAGGCAACACATAAGGAAGGCGACACAAAAAATGCTCATCCACAAAAAAAAGTTTCAAAGCATCACAACAGCTGTAAAAGTACTTACATATGCAATCACATACAGAGTACATGCAGGCGGAGCAGTTCACTATGATGCATTTCGAGCCCTGGCCTGTTGATGTGATTGATCCTTCGTGGAAAACCGGGAACTCACAATCAACCAAAGAAAATACACTATAAGAAATAAACCCTCAGAACACTTGAAATAAGTCCGGATGCAAATCGAATTTTCATTCTCATGGCCTTACTATTTTTCAGTTTTTTACCATAAGGCACCCAGTCGCATAATGTCACTGCCTCTAAATTAAAACACATGATAAAGCATCTGCCAGAAGCATTATAAGGCATGACAATTGTGCTGAGCTTTCTCTCTTGGCCCAGTCTGGGGCTTGCTTCCTTTTTCCCCAACATCCAACTGACAAAACCTTTAATGCCCATGATATAATTGCCGTCCGCAGCGTGCACTGTAAATCGGCTAGTTAAAAAACGCTTGTAGCGTTTTGTTAATCGCTTCCAGCGTCATGTCGCTGGAAGCGTACGGAGCGATTTGAGTGTGAATTCAGTCACTGGCTTTCGTCAAGTCCGCTTGGGTATGCGATAGCGACTTATCCGTTATATATCGGCACAGTCCTTTTCAATAAGCGACTGAATTGATGTCATAAAAAAAACTCTACGCTCCTTGCCTACTGGAGTATATCATGGGCATAAGGCGCATGTTTTTGCAGTAAGAAAATATTGAGTTGGAAATTTCTAATAAAATGCTTTCAATGAAATAAATGGATTAACTTAAACAATGAGGGGTCACTCACGTCTGTCGTGCAAAAATTGGCCGAGTTATGGAACAAATGTATGTTTGTGCCCAGACAAGTTCAAATTTTGTGACCGGGCAGGTCAATGCCTTAGCCTTACTGTACAAAAATCAAGGCTTCTTTGACAAACGGAGGGTCAATTACAAAAAGGCACTTTTTTATTCCCTAACCTCTCTAGTTATCATACCTGGTAACTTATTATTAAAAGAAGTATCAAAGACTTAGACATAATGTTGCTTTTTCCCATTGTCATTTGGGATTCTACCTTCCAAACTCCAATTTTGTGATTTGGATTTACCCAGTTTAAGCTTGTTACATGGTTTACGGTCACAACTTGGGTGTGAGTGTAGATTTTGAAGCCTTTCCCTCGCCTGATGGCATGTCATTTTCCACCTTTAGTCTTTAGAAAGTCTTCTACTTAGTAAATAGGTATACCGGAGGATGTATCAAAGCTGTCATTTTTGTTAGATTTTTGGATGGTGTGTTCAAACACAACGGTCCGCACATCCCTCTCCAAACCAAAGTGAGAAACCCCCGCCCTGGGATCTGGGTCGAGCCTCGGTACTAAATGGAAAAGACCCGTTCATGATTCTTATTATTAAGTAGTAAAATCTCAATTCCACAGTTCAGTACCTTCCATTCTCCAGTGGGTCCATTCCATGCCAATTCACAAATCGAGTACAACCCACCCCGTCACCGCTCATGGATTTTCTTCTTTTTGGTGTCTTGAAAGATATTTATAGAAACTAAAATCCTGACAACTTGACTCTGTACCTCTTTCGTTTTCACGCTACAACAAGCAATGTTAAATTTGAGGGGGCCACCTCAAAAACATGTACCGTGTGAAATTCAATATCAGAGGGCCATAAGTAGAACTACACCTCTCAGATCCCTAAATTGGCATCGGGATAACTTTTGCTGCAAATTGTGCAAATATGTGATCAGAAAAGAAGCACCTTGCTCAATTTAAGTTACAGGTGGGTCCAAAAATGGCTCAAAAAACCACCCGTGGCCACAAGTAAAAGTAAAAAGTGAATATACTCCATGGCCAGTGAAAGCTAATCTTGAATACTATAGTACTACTAACTTCTGCCCTTGTGTACATCTTATACTTATATCAGCTTATTGGAAAAGATATAGACATATAGTTGTCCAAAAAGCCATTTTACCCTTGACTTGACCCCCCTAAAAATCAATCAACATTTTGCAACCAAATTCTGCTTGAAATATGTTTATAGGACCCCGTACTTACATGTAAGTGTGAGCAGGTTTCAACTGGTGTCTAACTGCCCTTTATGTAGGTACACAGAGCTTCAGAATTCTAAACTTCACCTAATATCAGACAAAATTCCCATTGGAAATGTACACAGAATTCAGGAACTTTGCAACCTGGGTATTCAAGTGCCGTTTTAAGACTTTGAATCCAGTTTGACTCTTGTAGAACTGTCTAAAACAATGAAATTGAAAATCAATCTTATCACCTTCTTAGTAAGTGTGGCAAGTGACGATCTTTTTTTCAAACATTGGATTCTTAGGCCATTTGGTTGCTGAAACCAATTCGGAAGCTTTTTCGCCTAAGCTGAGTTTTAGTTGGGTACAATGACTTTTTAGGTTTTTTAGCAGAAGTCATGGATTTGGTGTTTAAATTATTCACTTTGCCAAAATCTGACAACCGAACCAACCATGATCATTTATATTACTAGCACCTAAGCAGAGTACTTATATTGCTTCCCTAATATAAAAACCTGTTTCCAAAGTATCAATTTCACGAGTGCCTAAAATAAAGAACAATGTTCTTCACCTTGCAGAGGGAGTATAGTCACTCATAAGCACTTCAATCATTTCCACCTAATGTTCTGAATTTCCATAGCACTAAAAACAACTCTATACTTACAAGAAGTTGCCTTCTCCTGTCTTTTGTCTGTTAAATAAAGCATCACGTGGAATAAAACACACTGGCATGGGCCGGCATTATGTACGTTTTCACAGGCGTGACTTACAACAATACAATGTCCCTTCCATAGCACAATCGTACAAGTCTCATGCAAATAGTCGTAGGACTTTGTTAATAATAGCAATCACGTGTTGGTACTGGAAAAACACTCCATACAATTGCAGGTATGACAAATTTTATAAAGGCTTGACCGTACAACAATACACTGTCCTTTCACATCCAGTACCCATAAGATCTGGGTCTGTTTTGGTTATTCTGTTATTGCCTTGCCTCAATGAAATGAATTTTGGTAAAAAATAGTTTTTCTGCCATTGAGACTGACTTTGGTTTAATGTTTTCTGAAAAAGTGTTTGAGGTGCTATTTATAATGCAACCTTTTTGAAGGCATTTCTAGCAAATCAATGACTAGATAGTCGTTGTTTTTTGGTTTTTCTGAAATAGGAAAATATCCGATTGATTTCATGTACAAAATTTAAAGAAAAGTCATTTTAAACCCAAAAAACAAAAAACTAAAATTATTACAAAAAAAAAATTACCCATAAAAAAAAAAAAAACCGACCTAAAAATTCATCTTAGGCCAAAAGGCTTTCCTGATTTGTTTTAGCAACCAAAATGGCCTACGAATCCATATCGTTTTTGAAAGAAATTACTTTTAAAAAAAATTCCATTGATACCACAACCCTATATTAGCACAGTCTTGATCTAGGTATGGGACCAAATTTCAGCTTTCCAAGAGTCTGTTTGGTAAGGAATTTATACTTTAATTATCCTAATGATTCTACATGTAAACATTAAAGTCTGAATCATAGATTTCGAAATAATTTAATTTTTTGTGTTGTAATCATGAAAAATATCAACATAAACTAAGATAGTACCTAAAATGCACAATTTCGAATTTGAGATGAATCAGATTTTCGTTTTGATGCCGTAAAACCTTTTATGTGTAGTTTACGTCCCATAGATACTGTGTATAACAAAAATTCCGGGCCCGGAATTTTAAAACTCTTGACGTTGTGATTTTTCAATATGAAGGAATTTCGATTTAAGCTTAGAAAATTCACACAGTGATTAGTATATGACAAGTAATGCAACAAACAACATTTTTTTGGAAATTGGAGGGGAGGCCCATCCTCAGTAATTCTGAGTCAACACGAGCCTTTAACTGGGCAAGTTAATACCCAGTTTTTGCAAAGTTCAGGTTTCGTGTGGGTCACGTGGGAATTCTTTTCAAAACTGTATTAACAGAAGTGGGGGCTTTTTGAAGACCGAGTTACTTTAGCAAGACACTTAGACAAACCACAATGAAACTGTGCGAAAATTGTTGGCAGAGCCTTCCATATGTACCACCCCAATATACAATCAACATAAACTTTAATATTTTAGCTGTTTATTTTATTCCGTTTTTGATGAAACAGGCCAAAATTAAAATAATTTTGATCAGGTAAGTATATACGAGGGGGGGGTTACATTATGGAATTCTTTCCAAATATTAAGCATGACCCCCCCTCCAACATATGTCAGCAGATTTGGTTCAGAATTTTCGGCATGTTTTTTTTTGGGGTCAAGTCAAGGCAATTGGATGTTTTACTTTTGCAAATCTCTTTCCACACAAAGCTATATAAGATTGTACACAAGGTAGTATTTAAGACTAGCTATCACCAGCCTATCACTTTACAACTTTTTGACTTTATGGCCCCCCCAAAGGTATGGTCCGAGTGTTTTTGAGCCATTTTTAACCCCTGTATACATGTTTAAATTGGGCAAGGTGCATTTTTGCTGTCACCATATTTGTCAATCTTCGCAACAAAAGTTACCCCAGAATCCAAGTTTGAAACAGGATCTGGAGGTGGTGGTTCTTTAACTTATTGCCCTCTGAATATTGAATTTCACACCAGTACTAGTAATGTTTTTGAGTGACCCCCCATCAAATTTTAAAATTGCGTAGTGTTACGTGAAAACGAAGAGGTATAGAGCTCAATTTTCATATTTTCATTTCTCATGAATATCTATCTTTCAATACACAAAAAAGAAAAAATCCATAGGGTTGATGGTGTACGCGATTTGGTTGAATTGTCATGGAATGAACCCCAGTGTATTTACAACACATCACCCCCCTGGTTTTGGTATGATATATACCCTGACACAACAATGTCCGTTCATCGTCATGTATGTACAATAACAAACCTCACTGAACTTTGTGGTCCCTTGGTGATAGCATCAGGCATATAATGAAAGTCGATGTTATGTTTCCCTGTAACCCGCCCGCTTTGATTTCTGCCCGCATGTGAGATGCTTGAAATGACTTCAAAAGTTCATTATTTTGTAATTTTAACAAAGAAAAATCAAAGGTTTTCTTCTTCTTGTGGATCACCTCTTGTGCTGTGTTTTAGCAACACGTTGCAACATCCTTTCTAAAAATAGGGTGGTGTTTTGCACAATATTGTAGCAATTAGAGCACACTGAAGTGTTTGGTGAAATGGCTTCATTACGCAAAATTATAATACTTACAAATGAAATATGCTCATTTGATTGCAAATGTACGGGAAACAACTTGGTTTTCATTCATTGGCCTATTAGTGCATTGAAGGTTGTTGAATCAATACAAAGTTGTAGCCCCTATGGGCTACAACTATACAGGGGAACGCTTTACGTCTTTTTGTTTTTTGACATTGGGGTTCGGCACGACTAAGCCAATAGATGCAATTGAAAAGCCTATAGCAATCAAGCACGTATAGACTCATGGACTTGCCCGACGCGTGCCTTGCGTCGGAAGTCAATTACACTATACCAAATACCCTAATGCGCCTTGCAGTCCTTTTATCATGCACCTACTTTACTTGTTATTTATGCACTTGTCAATTTCAATCCCGCCCCTGGGTCCGGGACATATCGGGATATCCGGGACATAGCCGTGCATGTACAAAAAAGTATCGCCCGTAAGCCGGGATGTTAGCCAGAACTTGACCGGGAATGTACGTTAGCTGTCCCCCCCCCGACCTGCCGATACCATCTATGATGATCGCCTGGAATTAAGAGCCGGGAGGTTTACCAAAATTGTCCCGGCTCCGCCGGTACATAAACGGGGCTTTAACGCATGTGTCACGCCATAAAAACCAGGCTATCAGTGAGCAGAAATCGCGCCTTCAAATCTGTAGTATAAACCTTCACGAGTTTATATCGCTAACAGTGCAGTGCGATCTCTTCCATGTCGTGAACAGGCAAGCTATACAAGTAGCACACATCTCACAGTTCGTCGCACGCGGTCGAGATATCAACTAACCTAGGAATCGATTATTGTTCCAAACGTAAATCGCAAAAACATCAAAAATCAACAGGAAAATGTTTTAAAAAATTAATAAGCACGCTGAATTACAAGAAATTACTAGAATTGTTGGATCTGATTCATTATTCATAGAAATCATCGTAGTAGTGAAAGCTATTTTGATAATTTCTCTCTTCTTACTAATGCCAGAATAGTGGCATTTCATTGCATAAAACGCAGGCAGTTTAATATGAAAATATTGAATCGCTATAATGAAACAAATAAATGCGCATGAAATAATTCTGTTAGCGCAAATACTTCTCGAACTGACGCCTGTTCACGATATAAATCAAAATGCTTTGTTATCTGCGCATATATGCAATCCATCATGCATTCCAACAAAGATGCTTAAGTGCCTCCCCCTGGTGCAAGGGCGCAAAATATATTGATACCCACTGACAGATACGGACATGGGCATATATTTCAAGTTTATTTAGCAAGTCCTATCACGAGTGGCGACAAAACGACAATCACCATTAAATTATCGTTTATTATTTGGCTTGAATTTTCCGTTGGCCGATATGATGCAGGGTTTTAGATAAATTACTCTGCTATGGGGTGTTTAGTGGTCTATAATCGCCAGTGGATAATGTGGCTTTTTTTTAACACATCACCTTTAAACAGGTGTTGTTTTTCATTCTCAAACATAACCTTAACTTCTCCGTGTGGTGAAATTTCGGCTTGGTTCTGACACTGAGTTTTGGCGTCGTCGATCAAAAAGATTTATTATTATAGCTATACCTGTTTTCGCATAGCCGGGACCGATCCGGGATTGTACAGAGTTTTAAAGCAATCCCCCTCACGCCCCCATTGGCCGAGAATATACGGGGGATTGTCACACCGAATCCCGGCTAGCAGGGGCCGGGACATAGCGGGGATGTACAAAAAATTTAAGCCCGCACCCGGGATTATTCCTCTACTTTAACGTGGGGTCAAAAGGCGTGGTGGGTGTCACGACCGCAAAATGTACATTCCCGCCTAAGTCCCGCTACCCGGGACCCCCCCCCCTGGCCGGGTTGAAATTGACAGTGGTGCATTATCGCCTGCAATTCCTTTTCTGTTTCTTTCCATGAAATCACATATGTACGTTCATGATTTTGGAGATATTCTTGTCGGGATTCGTGCTGAACACGATTTGACTATGTGATGTCCGTTATACTGAATGAGGGGGTGAATTCAGTAATGTGAAATGCAAACTATTTGATAATGACTCGTCTGACATGTCCGAAATTTCAGTATGACTCCGTTGTACTAGGGAAATACAACCCGGGTTGCGGGTACCGAAACTAAATGCAAGTCATACTTATACTACTAGTGGTTACGCGAAACCGTCCATGAAACACCCGTCTTGAATTCGACACGAGTATTAGAGAAACAGTCCCTCATCCTGAAATTTCAAAGTCCAAAAAGACCCAATCTTACTTCGCTAAAATTTTGCGAATCAGCTTCCTCCTTGGCGGCATATAGTAAATCCTAAGCACTGAAGCCAAAAGCATTGGGCGCATATGCCCATCCTGTGCCCAAATCGTGATATCGCTTAGACTTATCGTAGTCTCTCGATATACAATTAAAATCTAATATCGAATACATGTGCCATATTGGGTTCATTGATGGAAATAACCATGGAAAAAACCTAGGGGAATAACCTTGACGTAGCAACGTGAAGTGACAGAAAATACTTGGGTAAACATTTGATGATGATGATTTTGAATAACAATCTGGAAAACAATTGAGTTGTCTGCCTTGGACAGGTTCCATCCACAAAGAGATATTTTTGTTTGAGGTCATATTTTAAACAGTTTACATTGTACTCAACTATTCTGATCGTTACGAAGCAGTGGTACATTTATCGTGAGAGTGCTGCAAAAGATCTTTCTTTCATTTGTGTGATTATAGTATAGTGATTGGGGCTTGTCATATTTATGGTTAACACAAATGTTAGAGTCAAATTAAGCCATATCTTTTTTATGAAAGTTGTATTGGCAAAGGTATTTGTACCGTTTCTGATCTAATTAATATCCCCCCCCCCCCTTCCTGGTCAATAAATTTTGAAGAACTCATCTTATTTTGACATTTCTAATAAAGACAGAAGAAAATTTAACTTTCTGATGGATAAAATTCCTAGGGCATTGGATTCATAACCCAAATTTCATTCACAAATTTAGATGTTTTTGATACCTTAGTTCGCAATCTTACTGCCACTCAAAAAGGTCTCAGGTACACCTTTTCTATTATGAAGGAAAGATGCATTCCTGAAAGTAAAAGTTCATTTTGGGCATGCGTTAGTGGAGACCTTCTGAGTTTGACGGAACCAGAATTCACTTGTGTAACTTTTAAATGTTCTATTGAAACTCGCCCGTCGCCTTTTTTTTTAAGGTTTTTTTCATAGTATTGCGCTAAGTGATTTTTTATTCAAAATTAAGAGAACAGATTCCCCAAATTGCAGTTTTTGTAACTCTAAACCCGAAACAATTGCCCACCTCTTTTGTGTGATTGTGATTTTGTAAATCCAGTGTGGGATGGGTTGGCTGAACTTATAAGAAACAATTCACGATGTGACTTTTCTTTTTCTAAATTTTCTCAAGATTTTTTGGTGCTTTAGATGATAAGTGTTTGACCTTTTATGCTTATGTGTAAGTATTTGTCTATCTTATGTCAAGTTTTCAGTCTAAACGTCCATCTTTTAAGGGTTTTAAGGCTCATGTAGTTCTCATCAGAGAAGCTGATTACATTGCAAAAAGAAAAAACAAGATTTGTCATAAACCACTTTAAAAACGGGGATTGATACTTTAATTTTTTTCCATCCTCATTGTGTCCTTTTTGTCAATTATTGATGTAGTGTATATTATAAATGTTCTTGAGGCTGTTTTGTAGATCATTTTTTGATGACTTGTGTATTTTCCATGTGTTGCTCTTTTTTTTGTGTGTGTTGCTGCTTTTGATTCATCTGTGATTTCTCGTTGTTGAAAAAATCAATAAAACACATAATGTGAGAACAAAAAAAAACTTGAAGTGACCTTATTTCATGCTATTCGGAGAGGGGGGCACCCGGGGCAACAAATCATTTTTTTTTAGGTAGGATGTGCGCCATCCCTGATTAAATAACTTAGGGCTTGGCGCACTTGATTTTGTCTTCCGAAAAAGGGCTTTGGGAACTGAAATTTTTGAGAAGTTTACTAAGTTTTGCAAGGCTTGGGAGCTGACATTTGGCTTAAAAAAAAAACGGTTTCAAGCAAACATTACCTGGAATTTTTCTTCAACTGGTGGGTGTGACTGCGGGAGAAACGTCAAATTGGATCCTTAAAAAGGGCTGCACATACTTGAAACCTCTTCCCAATGTCAGTCCCCCCCCCCCCCGGTGCTATTCTTGATTTGCCGCCCTCCTCAAGCCTTCCCTGGTTCACCTTTTGGCTGATAAAAAAGTAGGTCCTCTTCTGTCTTATTAGTCCTAGATTTATTTTTAAGTCCTAAGGTGACTGGAATGGAAGTGACAAACCGTTTGGTAGTTACCCACAATTCCTTTAGATTCAATAATAAATCTTTAAATGAGTAAAACATTTTTTACAATCATTTAAGGTTAATTTTCACATCAAAAGGACTTATTTTAAGTAGCCTTTTCACGATTAAATTTTTTAATCCAAAAATGTTTTGTCACTAATGCCAGTTCTCGTTAGACTTAACAATAGTCTAAGGAATTAAGAGCTGGCAGGTCCCAATTAAAGAGGTTCAACAGAGATTCTGATTTTGCACTGGTCTACCCTAATTATAGGGTGAACTGAATTCAAGACTCCCGTTGATGGTTGCATATAGGGTTAGTGACGTAGTCCAATAGAGAAAGGGCCAGGGGTAACAGTTCCCCTTAAAAATTGAGGTAAAAGCGGGAAAGTTTGATGAAAAATCGCTCAAACTCATCCGTTTCTGGACCCTACTTACCCTCTATTGGACCACTTTTTCCCCGCTCCCTTCCCCCCTCAGAACAAAAAAAAGAGAAGCACAAGGCTGCCTATGCAGTGAGTGTTTACTGCTAAAAACGACTTTGGCAAGCATTTTAGCGGAATAACTGAATTTTGGGTTCTGGTCCATGAATTTTAAAAATTGGCAGTTGAAGTCAATGGGTGAAGTTTGACAATTTTAGAAGCTTGACATAACTGCGAAAAGTGATTTTTCCCTCAAAACTATGTGTCAGAAACATACCCATACGCACACACACCCAACACACCACACACGCACCCTGGCACACTACACCACACCAACACAGGCACACCACTTTTTGTACGTGTCAATGAATATTGGCAAAAGAAATGTGGGAATAATATTGTGATGATTTGCAAAGTTTCTATTTTAATAGAAATTTTATTGTTGGTGTGAAATCAGTGTGGCGTAACCAGACCTTGGGGCAAATGGGGGGGGTGGACGAAGGGATGCCGAGGCATTTTCTGAGGGGCTGATTTGGGGTCCTTCTCCATAGGCACTAACACAAGGTCAGTTCATGGGGGGGGGGAGCTGGCAGGGACAAGGGTCCTAGCAGGGGATAACCCTAGTTTCTGCCTGTAGTAGGCTCACAGCCATGAAGAAATAGCCAGCATAGACTTACAAAATGAACATGCATAAATGAATAGAAGAAAAAATAATAATATTTCTTCAACCCCACGGTTTGATTTGATAATATAACACATAGAATTCCTCTTCAAGATTTTCGATGATGACAGGTCTAAGCCTGGTCCAGAGGCCTGGGCCCAATGGGCTTGACATAGCCTGAGATCACCATCGAATTGGCCTCTATATTCCTTTTGTCACCTAACTTCATGTATTGTATGGTTCGGTAACATTCGGCTACATACTGGCGTTAGCTTTGAACCAAGTTGAACATGCTTTGATTTTGAATGAGAAGTTTTACGTTTTGAGGGAGATTTGAAAACAAGGGTAACATTTCGCATCCCAGTTTCAACAGCGTACTAGTTAAAATGTCTCGAATCGGCGTTACAGTGACGATGAGGATAGCGAATACGGTAGGTCGTGTATAACATGTTAAACACAATCCTGCCATTATTCATTTAATTCAGAGACATTCTGCCACCATGACGCCCTCCTAGTACGGTACCGACAATTCGGGCACGAATAACGGATTAAACCGTATGTAGGGGTGCCGATTTAAAGACCTATCATGATGTAGTCAAATAGTAAAAATATTTGAAAGAATAGTCTTAAAAGTGAATAATAAAGTCTGTAGAATTCAGTTTTTTTTTCAACCTAAATAACACGAAGGTTTCGGTAGCCGTATACAAACACTTCTGCTTTAGAAAATTTTGGATTCGCTAAATTATGAAGTGCGCCACTAATTATGACGTCACTGACCGTCCGTGACCGTTCGGTGCACACCAGAAGTTTTTTTGATGACTCATCATGCGCACAGAATTTTTTATGAATGAATCCCAAAGGTCAATTTTTGTATCCATGGCGCAGTTCGATGAATAAAATAAATGTTCAATCATGATACCTTACTGATCCTCGCAAAACAAGCGAAAACGGCCACTCCTCCGTGCATTTTTGGTGAAAAATCTATGCTTTTCCCCTAGAATTTAAGGAATTTGACATCTTAAAAACCTGATACGGGGATCTCTTGTAATTAATTTTCGAATTAGGTACGAATGACCTAATTAACGTAAAACTACACGACATGTATCTCACTTGATAGCATCATTGCCTTTTCGGGTCGGGTTTTTTTGGTTTTAAGAGGGTACGATGGCAATATTCACCTGTGTTTTCGGAGGAAACTCAGAATTATATTTTCCCCGTCGTAACCGCCCACTTGACCATCAATTGCCAGTAGTCATGTTTGAAAATTACTGTTGAAATAATTATAATATTTCAGATATTGTGTTTACAAGAAATAAAATGTACTCATAGTTTACCTAATTATTTATTATGAGCGTTTCATGGTAGACCCTTGTTGGAATTACTTTTGAAATGCGTAATTTTTGGTGGCATGTACTCCCTAAATAATCAACCAACCACCTCGAGTTCATAACCTATACATTCCGAATCGTGACCGCATACCCTGGGTGGCCCCTGGGATTGTTGCCAGCTTGCGGCGTCACCACGGAAAAACATTTGGAACAGGCCCACTTGGCTGAATTGACTTGGGGAAAACACGCACAAGACGAATATTATTCCTAACATTACCTCATCGTTTAAGGTTTTTAGCAGCTCCATCACCGCGTGCACCGCCTTTATGAATGCTCCCCTTACTGCCATAGAGAAATCGGCGAATTTTTAATCGAACCTTGCATTTTCTTCTCCAGTGGTTAAAAAACACAACATGGCGGCGAAACCGGGGTGGTCTTATTGTCACGACTAAAGCACGTTATCATACATGTGACGTTCAGTGACGTGTTTGTATTCGCGTTTCCACCGTCAATAGACCGTGATTTATGGGTAAATAATGAACTTCGCCTTATGGCAGAGGTGATTCGTGTCTGATCCGTGATCCTTCGCCAACCCAAAATAACAGCGCGCCTTAGATCAAATAACTTGAAGGAACATATGGTTTCCCCCAGAAAGTTTATGCCCATTTTTCAACATGAACTAATTTAATTTTTTAAAACGAAAGATAATGGGACAAAATGAAATAGTTAGAAGTCTAACTCTCACCTTGCATGCAGTTTTGAAAATGTCAAGTGTCTTTGATATAGAAATTTCAGTGAGACATATTTGACCCATTGTTACACCATGCTTATATCGCCTTCACACATGTTGTGTGTGCGTATTCGGATTCAACCTCAAGGCTAATTACGTAACAAGATTCTCATCACTTTTTCTCTCGTATAATTATCTTACGCCACGTAAGTCTGTTGGAAACAGCTAGCTTGGCCAGACTTGGTTGACGAAATAGGATAAGGTTTGCATGTATATACCGTACGCATACTACCAATATACGTAGGCACGTGGATTTCTAATTTGAGGGCAATAACTTAGGCAACTTGATTTTTTAATTACGTATTTCTTGGCCTGCACACCCCTGCAATGTATTTTATTTTTTTTCAAAGCTGTCATTTAAGATGGCGGTTGAATGATGGAATCGCCTGGCAAGCTGTTTGGGGCAAATAGTGCAATGTTTAGGACTCAAAAATTACACCCTTTACCGTTAATTTCGTTCAGGCAGCCCTCAATGGTTTTTGTTTCTTTGACATTGTTTCTACAATTTCTGTAAGATATATTTACAAGCGAAAAGGTATTTTGTACTTCAGATTTTTCGGCGCTGTTTGCCGGTTGTGAATCGCCGACGCTACCGGGCATCTAAAAATAGAATTCACTCAAGAATCAGTACGCATGCGCATAAATTACCAAGAAAGAACGGAAAGCGGTTTTGTTTTTGGGTTGCGGGGCGTATACGGCTACCTAAACACAGGGTTCGGTTAGCAGTTAAGGTAAAATAGCCCGGGAGTGTTTCAGTAGCCGTACACACCATCCTTAAGGACAACGTACTAATAGACAATGTTTCAATGAGGGACGCAAGCCGGGAAACGACGGGTGTTTTGGTCCTTGAGCAATTGACATCAATATATGCAGTTTTTCATCACGAAAAAACAATGGCATTGTAATGGTATTAAGACAACAACAACGACACAGATTCAAATGAAATTTTTGATGAAAAAAATTTACGTACTCTTTGTTTCAAAGAATTTTACTTGCACTGTATTTGTAGAATAACAAAGATTGCTTTGAAAATTGAAGTAAAGTACATGATATAGCTCCAAACCACGGACTGTACGGTGTTGTTACTGCTATATGCGGTTCTAATTTGCATATCAATCACAGCGTCATAGAGTGAATCGATGGGCAGTGATCCGGGCATGCTAACCGATCATCAGAAGTTATTTTATCTGAAAATATTGTTTAATGAAATACATCTTATATAGAAGCGTTTGGAATTGGGAAACATCTCTGTCGGAAATGTTACGATTTATTCCTGCGTGTCATAAAACTGCTGCAAATTGGGCAGATTCAAACGAGAAATTATAAGTCTTTAGCTCTGAACAAAAGACACAGAATATAGTTAGAGTGGATTTAACATAGTTATGTGTAGGCATCCAGGTATCAGCTTCATGCAGCCATTTTAGCATAAACAAATCCTTTTTTTGGTTCTGTATTTTACTGTGCGTCTCTTTCAATTTGTAGAGTCGACAAAAATTCCATTCAAAGCCGCATTGTGGTATAAGTGGATGTGAGGTTCGGCTTTTGTGGGAAGGCCCTGGCTATATGAGGACACGTCCTGCCAGTTATTTTTGAAGTTATCCGCAGGACCACCGTTGGTGGTGACGCTATTTGGCCCGGTGGAATAGACTCAGGCCGGGGGGGGGTTTTTTTTTTGGCGGCCACTTCCTCATGCGCAAAACGGACCCCGAAAGAGTCATTGGACGAGCCTTTATAAATAGATCAGAGTGGCCAGTGGGAATTCCAGTACGGAGCCGCGACCGTTTCAATTGCCTTGCTTTAGTCGGTGGCGTGCTAATTGTGCGCAAAACTATCATCCAACTCGTTTTTAAAGACCGGACATGAGAGGTTTGCTACATGCAGGTCAACGAATCATTCAACGGTGGTGCATAGGCTACACTGGTACCGGGGCCGGTACATGGTCCGCAGCTGTAAATAGCGGGGACCTGCGAGTTTGTGAACCTGAGGTCAAACCAGCCTCGTTCAAAATGGATCACGTTTGTTAGTTATTCATACAAAAAAAATACTTACACTGGAGTTGATTCTTCAACTCCAAAGGATTTGAGTGGAAAATATGGATATTCAACATATTTTCCGACTTTAGGAAATATTTGTCAAGTTCTTAGTGATTACGTGCGTAAACTATGGGAACGGAAAACGACGCTATCTGGCCGGCCCCCCCCTGAGAAAAGCTGAAATTTATAGTGCGACTATACGCAGGGCGGGCAGCAGCTGTTCAGGCCGCGGCATGGGTGGCCCGTCCGTGTGGCGGCAGGATCTCGTGTCGATCGACCTTAAGCCAATATAGCCACATTTTTTGAAGAGTGCCCGCCCCAGTTTTCCAAATTTGATATTTGTGCCACGTACGTTGGTAAGTGTCTAGGAAACCCCTCTTACCTCGAACGAGAATGCTAAAAATGCGTATTTATCACACAATAAGCGCTTTTCGAATTAAAATTGGGATCCAGATTGGACTTAATGGCAGAGCTGGAAATCTTACGTTTATGTCGTCCATGATGAAAATAGGTGCCACCTCGAGAAACTAACCTCCAACCTTGACTTTTCCTGAACTAATTAAAACAACTAATGGATGAGCGCTATTTCCCGGCTATTTCACAGTGGAAGGCCGCCCCCCCCCCCCCCCCCCCCCCCTTCCACGTCCGTTGAATTATTACGGGGATCCCCGATAATAATTATTCTATGAAATTGCCTTTTTTGTGGACACATAGACATTTTCGAGCTAACATTCACAGGTATTAGTTTACTAGCAAGTTACCAATGCCAAACCGTGTAAAAATTCCAACTTTTTGAAAAATTGGGGGCGATCTTAAAAAAAATGTGCTAATATGTAGCCTATTTCACCAGGCAAAAAACATTTCTCTTCTTTCGGCGGCTTCCCGCGTTTTGAAGTAAAAAATGACCCCCACACCCGAGTTCAATGTGAATCGGTGTAAAATTACGGGGGGAAGGGAGGGGGAGCAGACCTGCGCGATCGCCCGAAACATGGACTGTGATTGCCTTTTACCATCGTACAAGTTCCGATTTTAAACCCAAAGCGATTTAAGTGGAACATTCCGATTTTCATGCCAACCTCCCGATTTGGTGTCGGGTAGTGTATTTGTAGGGAAATTAATGACGGGGGAAATTATGTTTACTGACAGGCTAAAAATGTAACTATATTTCGGATTATCAAAACTTTTATTAACCCATAATAGGGGCCCACTGGTTAGTAGGGTCGCAAAAACCCGACAAAAAACTCCCCCTAAACGATTTAGAGGGCGCCGACACTTATACACTCCTTAGCAACGATGGGTAAATCCTTGTAAACGTGCTTGAGATCTGCTCAGACGATCCATTTTGAATCAATGAGTTCTATTTTTATGTCTATGCTGTTTGATATTGTAGATATTATGGATTGTTACTTTTTGTTGTTTTGTATTTTCATGTATGGACGCACCGTCGGGGTAGACGTGTGCCGCTGTTTCAAAAGTGTATGTCCAAATAAATAAATAAATAAATAAATAAATAAATAAACAACAAACGGTCGATCTAGCGAGAATAGCAGCTGCACGCGAGAAATCACATCGCAACCAACGGTGGTCCGCGTAAAGGACTTCACAAAATAATTACAGGACTGGTCCTGCGTATAAGACACTTCCCTCATTTGTGGAAAGGTATGAGTGACAGTATTAGTATTCCATATTCTCTTTCATAGTAAAAAAAATGATCGGGAATAGTTAAGACATTTAGGCCTTCATAAAATAGGCATAGGCAAAATGTACCTTTTGTCACCTAACACTTCAGTTTCGCTATTATTCATGGATATACATGATATAGCGATCTGTCCTAGGGTCTTCGCAAAACCCGTTTTTAAAAAAATGTTTGTATCTTTAAAAAGGATTTTACAACTTCAGTTTTGTGTTCAAAACAATTTACGTGAAACTGTTTGAAGACGCATTTGGAGTAATTTACATTGTAAAAAATCTGAAGAAAAACAAATTCTGGACTTGTGAAATTTAAGGTCGGTACTCTTTTCCCATTCTGCCAGAAAACAGGTTTAATTCATTCTTGTTTTATTTGTCCACGTTTAATTTATTATATTTTGTTTCATTCTTATTCCTTAAGCTACTTTTATTTTTTTGTTTTATCTGAGACAAATATATATTTATTTATATTCGTCTCTGGTTTTATTACTATCGTTTGCTCTTATGACAATTCATAAATTAAGGTGGAATTACCCCTTCAGAGGGCTAAAATAAATCTACAAATTGAAACTGAGAAGAAATTCCTTTATATGCTTGTGTTGAAGACAATCAGCTACAATCAGACGCTTCCGTTCAAAAGTTATAATCGAAAAATTTAAATTCGCAAAAGGAAATCTCTTATCATATTCTAGTGTATTTTATTGTTTCTCAAGCTGCGATATTTATTTTTTGTTCCACTTAAAAATTTATATCTCAAAAAGTAAATAGCTTTTGATCTCCCACTTTAAATAATTTCTTATAAGAGAGCGAGAAAAGAATGTTCTGGCCGTGTCGTGTTTTATGCACTTGTAACCTACTGAACAGAATAAAGCGCTTTATAAAAGCACCGTATTTAATAATTGCATTTTCTTAATAAGGAATAAATCGTTGCTCCCCAAAAAGAGCCCAGGAATACACACGGTTCCGTTTGGAGGAAATGTTGTAACTAGATACAACAAAATAAGTCATGACTCATATTTAAATATTTGATAGAACAGTTCTATTAAAAATGGTATAGGCCTACATTTGTTAAAGGTTAAGCCCTCGAAAACAGTAATTTATAACACATTCAATGGAGGGTAGTTGCAATTGCCACAGATTTTCCTAATAAAGATCTATGGTGTAATTATTTGTTGCCAATGGATAGGCATAGGGATCGGGAAGTCCAAAAAACTCTGTGTGATCCAATTCCTATGTGCATATTTCATGTTTCAAAAAATAGGCCGAATTTCGTATTTGCTCCTATTTATACGAAATTAGAAATAGCATAATTTTTGTACCAAAGAAAACATTCCCAGCTTCATCCTTCTGGATGTAGGATATTTTTTTATGGCGAAAGCTTTACATCCGGGCAAAAATCAGTACTTTCGACTTTTTAGTGACCACTTGATATGATATGTAAAAATCTTGTTGCACACGGTCGTACATGAAGTATGACATGGATGTTCGTCACGCATGACTTTGTCCGGCTATATAACCGATTCACTGTGGGAAACGCTCCGTAGCCGTAACGGCTTACCCTAACACAAGCACGATTTTGGTTATATAGCCGTGTACGGGTACGGAACCCCGGGGTTAGGTAGCCTTATACGGCTACGGAGGAAACACTTCCCTAAATAAAAAGTGACACTGACGTAAAAGAAACAGTCACTGACTGAGGACAGGTACAGGTATATTTGGAGTAATAATTTTCTTGGCCCAAGGACTAGGTACGACCCCACTTC
>JAMKCH010033238.1:0-17739 GCA_023653785.1 Ophioderma brevispina
GAACGAACCGTTGACCACCTGAATGCCTATGATCTCTATCCGTTATCCCACATAAGACCTTTTCTCAAGATAACAGAATGAACTGAGCATCCATTGCACTAAAAAGTAGAAATATTTTAATTGAAATTATAATGCACTGACATAGGGAAGTGGTGACTACGCTAGGGTATATGCCAGCCCTTTAAGAATCATTTCACCCCCCCAAACCCCCATTTTGGGAGAAGGTTTGCCTTGGAAGCTAAAATTTAGCCCAAATTTTAATTCCATGGCTGCAATCCCTACCTGAAAATGGTGGAGTGGCCCCCCTCCCCGGTATATAAAAACAGGCATTGATGAAAATGTCACGTGGGGTAATTAGTTATATTGATATTTAAATTCAGTGGCTTTGTAAAATCTAAATGTGCAGGTTTATTTATTATTTTGACATCTTCCCATATTTTTAAAGCACCCATAAGGAGTGCTTTTGGGGAATAATTTGTTTTGTACAGTGTCATACACCAAAAATGTTTCCTGTAGGATTTTGGGCATTTTAACTATTTTCAATATTCGCCAAAGAAAGAATAGAAACACTCTTTTCTTAAAGTAACAATGATTTCACAAGTAAATTTCTTTTATTTTTTGTCGGCCAAAGGCGGAATAGACCTTTCAAATTCATACTGTGAGTAAATAAAAAAGTATTTCTGTAATGTGTAATTATTTCAATAAATAATAACATTATTGGCATTTAAAACAATTTTCAAACGTAGGGGAACTGATAAAACATTTCTCCCCCCCTCCCCAACTGCATCTGCCATATTTGGTATTTCGGTGGCTTGTGCTCCTAGTTTTATGCCTAGAGGCAAATGTATGACTTTGATTAAAGAGATATGATTCTTTACATGATGAAACCAGCAACGAAATAAGGTCATAAATTGCTTCATAGAATATGAGCAATTGTTAAAAATATGGCCCTAAGTAGGAAAAAATCTAGAAACACTCAAAAAATGATCAAACATTATTGAAAGCCTTCAATTGTATTCAGTTACTCCCGGGGTTTATCACTCACTTGATAATTGGTGCCAAAGCAGAGATATATACGTTTCTATGGTGTTGGGGAAAAGGGGAAAAATACACAAACCACCCCCATTTGGTGTGTGTGGGTTTGGGAGGCGGCCATTGGGGGGGGCTTGTGGTGGCAGGTGGCAGAGAGAAGCGTACAGGCGTGGGGGTAGATATTTTTGTATTTGTTTGGTGTTTTTAAGATATTTTTTGTTTATGTTTTTTATTTTTTTTGTTTTATTTACTAAAAAAATAAAAATATTTTTTTTGTTATATTTGTTTATTTTTTTTATGGTTTTTGTGTTTTTTAACATTTTCTAAAATTAGCAACAAACGCCCCGAGATAACTAATTGTTTTGATAGCCACGGATGAACTTGTGATTGTGTAAAAAAACAAATGAAAAAAAATCTTATGCGTATTTTTTTAATTTGCTTTTAAAATTACAGCTTTTTAAAAGCATTTAATCGCCATAGGGGGAAATTCCTCAGAACACCCTTAGGCCCAATCTGAGAGGAGGGGTTTGATTGTTAATTTCTGTATAAGGCATTTAAGATCATGGTTTGAATATATAAATATTCATATTGAAAATAATGTACAACCCAAACTGGCAGGTTGCAAAAATGAAAAGACATTCAGCCATATTCTTGTCAATTTTGGGTATTATTAAGGCCAAAATAGAGGGGGGGCTGGCTATAAAAGCAAAAATAAGGGGGTGAGAGTTGTAAAAATTTTGTGCAGTATCTGTCATCAACTTCATGTCCCCACAGCAAAATGAAAAATTGTGGCCAACTTCATTTTCCGTCCACTGCCTGGTTCTAAGCAGTCATAAACTCTTAAAAGGTAGGAGGGCGCTCTTAAACATATCGAAGGTTACACACAGACTTTGACTAAAGACTAGGCCTGGTCACGAATATTTAAATCTGAATGACAGTTATTGGAAATTAACGCATTTTTTGCAGTCGGGTTAATCCATCAACCCCGACGGATTTTGGAGCCAATAATTTTTTTCTTAATTTATCATGATATGACTAGAATATTTTTGAACAAAGGTTTCGAGATGATTTTTAATGTCCTGGGACCGAGACTGCCATAGTAAATTGCACGTAGCAGTTCCCACAATTACCGTTTGGAACTCCCCAATGCCCAATCGAGGAGGTCGTGTTCCGGAAACCCCTACAACACCCCCAGCCTTGATTGTCCATGTTGGTGGCGCTATACCAGCAACATGTATATGGGCTCAGACGATGGCGCCAGACCCTTTCAATATAGGCAACTCATGAAACGAACATGTACCTGCAGCTTCCTCGACAGTTAGAGTCAAACGCAGAGGTTAGTGAGTGCTCTAGACGTTATTAATTAGGGTTGGTTTCTTAGATAACTTGGTTGTTTCTTCTTTAATGCTTCAGTTGTAGTGATATTGACTAGGACTTCAGTTAGACAGTTTCCATTTATCTTGGGGGCAGGCAAGGTCAACCTTCATCGCAATGCTAATAACTTTATGCATGTCAACAGGTTTAAGATGGATCAAATAAACACCCCCAGGTGGACACGTAAATAAAAGCTGCAGGGAACCTACAATAGAGGGATAAGTTTACTATGGGGTCAATGTTTTAAACTGCTCTAAATCATATGTAATTTAGCTCAATGATTCCTTATGTCACCCAGGAGAAAAAAGTGCAATTGGTTCACATTGCGTGTGGGTGGCGTTCCTGTCAAGATTTTGGGAAAATAGGTAAAGGTCATTTGTTTATTCAAGAAAGGTCAATGTTTGCAATACCAAGATTTTTTGTAAAAATTTTTTACAAATGTTTACTGATACTGATTCCAATATGAAATGCTTTTTGCATTTTTGGCTTCATCTTCTTGGTATACTGGAAGGGGTTCAAATTTCCCTGTAGTACTCTATGGGATGACATTACACCCTCCCTATTAAAGGACCAACCCTATCAAAAATAAAAGGCATATTTTGAACAGTATAATTAAATATTTTTTTTGATATTTTTTACAAAGAAATTGGTATTACAAATGTTGGACCTTTCTTGAATAAACAAATTACCTTTAGCCTATTTTCCCACATAATCTTGGAAAGGAAGCACCACACGCATGTGATCAAATTGACTTTTTTACTCCTGGTATACATAAGGAATAATATGAGCTATATTAATTTAGATTTGGAGCAGTTTTAACATTTGACCCCCATAGTAACTTGACCCCTCGTAACACCCCCTTGCAGCTGATTGCAAACCGTGTCCACCCTAGAAATGTTACTTATGATCCATAGAAGCTACCCAGATAGGACACGTACGTTTTATAGCATGAGATGTCAGTTTGCAATGGAATATTAGGGTTTGCCCCCTGCCTAATTCGGGTTTATTGTACATCAAGCCCGTGCGCAGGTTCACATGTTAACACCAAGTGGGTCTATGTCTTGTCTTTGTTGACATTACTTTTTACCCATTAAAACTCACCCAAAAATTACTTCAAACAAATTTGTCCTCATGCAAGTGCCATGAAAGATCATTACCTTCACAGCTTGAATTTTTTGTACATCAAGTGCCATGGCCTTGATAAGGCATAAAAATATGTTTGTTTGGTGTAACGGCGAAAAAAATATCAGGGTCGGTCTTTTTTTAAATTTTTTTTAGATCTTCTCAATGTTTACTCTAAAATGAATACAAGATGCTACTATTTAAAGCTTTTTTTTTCGTGTTTGTAGCTGTTAATAATCAATCACTGAGTGTTAATAATTTAACACTGTAACATGTTAATATTGCAATGTAAACGTGTTTTAGTGTTAATCAAAGCTATTACTTCATATTGTTCTTTTTACTCTAGCACTCACATTCTTTCCTGTATTTTGACCAAACTTGGTCTCATGCATCATTGACTAAGACAGTGTCAATTCATATGGTATTGACCCCAATGCGACCTTTAACCTAGTCAAAGAGGTCAAGTGATGTTTTTTTAACACGTTGAAGTGTTAAATAACTGTTAGCCATATCATTAACACTTCTATTTAGAGTGTATTTTGTATTTTTTTCTTAATTTTTCCTAACCAAAGATAACTTGTTTTGTAAACGCAATTAACGTGTTTTCTACATGTAAACAAACATTAAAATTCCCACAACACCATGCTCTTTGATAGTTTTAATCACTTTATCCTTCTTAACGCAATAAACGAACACAAACTCTTATAATTTGACATGTTTTAGTCAATTCTTATCATTTTATCCTTCTTAACGCAATTGACGAACACAAACTCTTATCATTTAACATATTTTCTAAATAACATATTTTCTCAACAAAAAGGGAGTGAAGATGAGTCGTTATTTAAAGAGGATGGCCCGAAACGAACGAGCGTGAAGACGAGTCGTTCTTTAAAAACAAACTCTTAACATTTAACATGTTTTGTATTTTTTGTCTATAAAAAAATTCCTAAACAATGAAGGGTGAAGATGAGTCGCTCTTTAAAAATATCCTTAATATAAAGCCTGTGTTTTATTTAAGAGCAAAACACAAAATCAGTTTTAAAAAAAAAAAAAAAAAAAAACTTTGTTATTTTTAAATATTTTATCCTTCTTAACGGCAATAAACGAACACAGACTCTAAAGCATTATAGGTGGAATTATCATTCTGAAGGCTAAAAATAAAAACCTTATAATTCAAAATCGGGGAAAAATACCTTTCTATAGGATGTTTTTGTTGACAACAATCGGGAGCTTCCGTTCAGAATTTATGGTCGAAATGTAACTTCGCAAACTTGAAATCGTCTTATTGATATTTCGTACAACTGTAAGAAAAAATTATTTTACCTCAATGTGAGTAAAAAAAGGCACAGCTCTTAATTGTTGAGTTTAAAAATCGTAGTCAACGTGAGTAAACCCTAGTCCATTGTGGGGGTAAACCTTACTCAAAAATTAGGGGAATTATTACTCAGCTTGTGTCTAAGGTTACTCAATTGGGCTCAGATTTACCAAAATTAAATTGTGACTTTTTTATCAACATTTTTTTAATTTTTTTATTATTTTTAGTGTTTTCTCAAGCTGCGTAAACAACTTGTTTAAAAGTTCAAACGTCAGTTGTTTTAAAAAACCACAACAGTAAAAACTTAATGTTTAACTTTTGAAGGTTGCACAAGCTTGTCATATATATTCCCCCCTAATTTACTCGTTAAACTTTGCATAAATATGGTTTCATCGATAAGAACCACAACAAAAATTAAAGAAAAAAACAAGGCGGTTCTCGAACCACATAGTCTCGCCTGCTTTCGCGGCCACAGCTGTAAGCCAAAGAGACAGCACACCAGTGTTGGGACAGGGGGTTCCCCAAAAAGTTGTGCAAGCAGATAACAGTGAAGTGATTTCGATATCCCGGCCCCAACACCCCACCCCCTCCCCAACACCCGCAAAACACCCCCAACACCGAAAACACCCCTCCCCAACCCACACCCACTCCCCAAACACCTGCAACCCCACCCCCCCCGTCACCAACCACCCCACAAAACCCGCAACATCCAACCCTCCCCAAAACCCCCACCCCCTCCCAACATCGCGCAACACCCCACCCCAAAAAAACTAAAAAATCAATAAAACTCAAAAACTTAAAAAACACACACACCACACCCCCATCCCCAACACCCTACAACACCCCCACCTCACACACCCGCAACACCCCTCCCCCTCCCAAAACCCTGCAGCATCCACCCCTCCCCAACCACCCCGCAACAACCCCACCCCCCCCCAAACCACCCCGCAACACCCCACCCCCTCCCCAACACCCTGCAACACCCCGCCCTTCCCAGTGATACAGCAATTACGCAGAATAATTAGCTCCATGCATGACAAAATGCCCCTTCAATGGGCCCACATGCACTTTGACCTAATAGATTCACAGAGAAGATGAATGGCAGACTATAGTCTTCATGTAGTGAAGGAATTTTGATCTACCGTTTGATCTACCATTTCAGTGATACAGCAATTATGCATATTTAATTAGCTATTTGCATATCTAAGCGGCCGCATATATCACATGGCAGTAAAGCTGCGCGCCATAATAGGCTTTCATTGACAGTGAAGGAATGGGTGTCCGTTAGGTTACCTTTTTCAGAATATAGCAATTACGATGATGTTTTTGCATATTACTTATCTCAAACATAAGCCCAAACTCCCTAATCGACGAGGAACTCTTCAACCAATTTCCTAATCCAAGTTACATCATTCTACGCCTTACGGAACTTAGATAAACTTGTACATTAGCCTTTTTTTCTACAATTATGCAAATTAGAAACTTAATTAGCATATTTACGCCCCAAATGCCCCTTTGACTCAATTATGATTCACAAAAATAATGCCATGCATAGTAAGTTTCTTCATGTAGCGAGGAATTTGCACATCCGATGTACAGTTTCAGAGATACAGTATTCGCATGCATATTTAATAGCTCATTTCCATAACCTAAGCCGCATATATAACGTACTTTCAAATGCAAAAAAGATGCGAACCATGATAGGCTTTCATGCAGTGAAGGAAATTGGCGTTTTATCCTATGTTACCGTTCAAAATTACCCTAGCAATTTTTGCATTATTATTTAGTCATTTGGCTACTTAATTTGCCGAAATACGCCACAATAATCATGTCTGAGGAGAACTCTTCAGACCGCCTCCTTTCCACCAAGGTGCATCATTATATGCCTTGCGGAAACTTCGTAGAAAACGTGTACAAGCCTGGCTGGAAATTTCATAAATATGCAAATTAGATAATTAATTAGCATATTGACGCCCAAAAATTAAATCCTGTCGAGAACTCGTCAAACCCGCTTATTTCCACCAAGTTACATCAAGATAAATCGTACACAAGCAGTGACCACGGACAGACAGACGGAACAGAAAGTGATTACTAGGTCTCTGACGCGAAAAAAAAGTTCAGGCGAAGACAAAAATGGGTCACCAAAGTTGTTTTTGAATTAAAACCATATAAAAATACACATTTTCCGCCAAATTAACTACTAGCTATGGAAAAAACTTTTCTTTTCATGCAACGTTTGAGGTTTATAGCAAAATGTTTAGCTCGAAATGGTGAAGTTATTTTTTTATATATAAGCTGGCACACTTAACTTGTGCTTTCTTAGAAAATAAACCAACAAAAAATATGGATGAGAAAGTCACCCCCAATTCTTATTAATTAAAAAAATGAAACCATGCGGAAATTAAGTGAGTTAGCACAGCAATATAAACCAAAATTATTACGCACCCATCCTGCACACGCTCTCGCGCGTTCTGGATTAAAGAATGTTTAATTTTTGCGTTTCGGGGGGTATTTGTTATTTGTCAAAAAATAAGGGGAGGCCCTTCTCACAAAATCTGTGAATATGATCCCTATTTTACCGCTTTATAAAAACTTAAGCGCGATAAAAGTTTTCAAGCATTTCCGGAGCGATTTCCCACAAACTAATTCTTAAACGTTCTCAAAATATTATCAGTTGAAGTGTGTTTTCTCAGTCAACAGCTTTAGTCAAGTAATCAAGAGCAGTAAGATTTGTCTCTTTATTCACAACAAAGTCACGTCAATGTTGCCAAATACTCGTCAGGTCTTACTATGATCATATTGTTCACATTGTCATTGTTATTTCTGCAGTGTTAAAGGAATTATCTAAGTGGTCGTATTAATCAATTATGATACTCTTTGTATGTTTCAGAATATTTCAGAGACGGAGACAAAATGCCCCGAAGTTACGTAGACAATGCTTATAACAGGAGCGTGGGCAGGGTTGGAATGCCGGTGGGAAGCATGCCCATATCTAGAGGAAGTTCTGGTGGCGGGAGTAGTTCGTCAGGTTCCACCGGCGGAAGTTACGGTGCAAGTTACAGCGGAAGTTATGGTGGAAGTTACAGTGGATCAAGCGGGAAAACCTACGTAGATAATGCCTACAACAGAAGCGTTGGTCGCGTGGGGATGCCACATGGCTCTGCGGTCATTTCCAAGAGTAGTTCGTCAGGTTCTAGTTCCACCGGCGGAAGTTACGGCGGAAGTTACAGTGGATCAAGCGGAAAAACCTACGTAGATAATGCCTACAACAGAAGCGTTGGTCGCGTGGGGATGCCACATGGCTCTGCGGTCATTTCCAAGAGTAGTTCGTCCGTTAGTAGCGCGAGAAGTGATAATTCAAGTGGATCGCCGCGGACATATGTTGATAATGCCTACAACAGAAGCAAAGGCCGTGTGGGTATGCCACATGGCTCTATGGTTGTGTCGAAGAGTGATTCCTCAAGTCGCCAGTCAATAGACTCTGGTTATGGTGCAAGTCCGAAAACGTACGCTGATAATAAGTTAAACAGAAGCTTGGGACGGGTAGGAAAACCCCTGGGCACTGCCGTATACTCAAAGTCAGGAGTCAGCAGCCATACTGAGAGTGGTACAAGAGGCCGTACTTACGTCGATAATGCCATGAACAGATCCCTTGGACGAGTAGGCAAACCACTTGGGAGCATGCCATACTCACGTGTAAGCATGAAAACGTACCAAGCACGTGAGGCATTTGAAGAACTTCAGAGGGCACCGGTTAGTATAACTTTTACAAATTCTTGTATCAAAATCTGATTTATTGTATCATTGTGTTTTTAATGTTCGCATTTTTTGTACTAGGTTCTCTACTAAGTCTTGATACCGGTGTGGCAGGAGATATAGTCCGGACTCCCCTGGACTCACACCCTGCCTAAAACGATGAAGAATAGGGCACTCGATTCAGTTGACTCTTCATGCAACATTAGTTTGCGCTTATATTCCGTTGTCGTCTATGGAGCCCGTATGCTCCTGGAGGACAATATCTCCATTTACACCGGGACTTGATGGGAAGCCTATCACAGCCTATCACTCACATACACTCGCAGCAAAGTTTTGAAACGAGTATGTGCTTTTGATGATAGAAACAAGCATACTACAGTGCCATAGACCACTGTGCAAATATTTTAATGGTTAACCATTAAAACGCCCGTTTTTTCTTTACATCTCTGGAAAGAAATATATTTGGAGGGTGAAATTTATTATTTCAGGACAGTTAGAAAACATGACCTTCCTGCAGTATGATCCAACAATCTAAACAACTTGTGGGTGAGTCGGGGAGGTCCTAAAGACAATCCGACCATACACGTTTGATGTCCAAGTCCGCGATACATGGTATTTAAAAATAATCATCTGTACAGGTCTGTTACATTGTGAGATGAAAAAATGAAATTTGTAAAACTATTGCTCTTTTTCCATCGTCCTAAGGACCAGATATCACAAGGTGCATACGCACATAATGCAGGGACTAACTTTTAAAATAAGGTGGTGCTCGGTAAAAAGCTCCCCTGGTCATATTAGGGGGAGCTTTAAGGGGAGCTTTTCATGGCATAATGTGTGGGGTATATATAACCATATGCGATGATCCTATTTTTCGTTATTTTTTTACTAAAGATGTATATGAAACAAACCCTTTTTTCCTTTTGCCTAAGAATTCTTTCATTGTTTTTTTTGTAGTATGATCAATACGAGGATGTTCGCGAGGGAGTGGACGACGACGTCATGGATGAGGCGATGACCCACATAAATCGAATGTTAGCAGAAATGAGATGGAGAGAAGAATCGAAGATCGATCAGAAGCCCAGAACCTCCAAGTCAGTCCTGGGTGACTACACAGGTACTAAAATTGATTTCAAGGACATTGAGCTAAGAGACAAGATTGGCCAAGGGGGCTTTGGAGATGTGCACTTTGCTAAATGGAATGGAACCGTTGTCGCCGTCAAGAAATTAAGGGTACAGAGGGTTTCGAAAAAGAGGCTTGCAGAGTTTACAGATGAGGTTCTAACCTTTTGTGATTTGGATCATCCTAATATTGTAAAGTTCCTCGGTGCATGCGTGGTAACCCCTAACCTCTGCATCGTCATGGAGTATATGCAGATGAGTTTGTATGATGCGTTACACATTAGCGATACGGTAGACCTTTCGGAGGATGAGCGTTTGTCTGTCGTGCAACAGACAACAGAAGGATTACGGTATCTTCACGATATGCAGATGGCCCACTGTGATTTGAAGTCCCAGAACGTGTTATTGGACTATGTTGCTGGGGAAACGTGCGTAGCGAAGATTACAGATTTTGGTCTGAGTATGATTAAAAGCGACACCGAAACATCGTCCTCGACGGCCGGGGAACTCGTCCGTAATATTGGCACACCGAGATACTCCGCCCCAGAAGTCTTACGCGGGGAACTGCTGTCAGCAGACGGAATGATGAAGGCAGATATCTGGTCTGTATCCTTGATCGTCTACGAGGTGGTGTATGAAGAAGAGCCCTACTACAATTACAACTACTCGCAGTTAAGAAAAACACGTCGGCGAAAATGGCGTGACACCAGAAATTCCTGGTGGCGACAAAGCTAGTCGTGAAGTTACGGCGCTGATGATGAATGTTGCTGGCAGTTTCTCCAGATGATCGACCACGGATAGCTAGAGGGTGCAGTGTCCTGCAGCGGCAACATCGGTGTACGAAATCTAACCGTCGATAACTGTGTTTGATAAAGTTACTTTAAGTACGTACGAGTTTATGCCTGAATAGATTCAAAACACTCAGTCACGTTTTGATTCGGAATATTTCGGAGAAATCCTTTTCCGTCATCGACAGTGTTCAGCTGAACTCGGGACTGAAATTGACTGGATCAGACCAGTTAGTTACGACTTACGGGCTAATTGTGGCACACCGAAACAGAATTGTACAATATGGTACACCATACACTATGCCTGATAGAACTCCATTAGTGCGCCACGAAACACTCCGGTCAGCATTCAAAGTGACACTTCAACTCCGACACAAACATAACAGTTCCGTAATCCCTCCATTTTAAGATCAGATCATTTAGGCTTATCGTAAAAAAATGCAAAAAGTTTGAGGCAAGTCAAGATATAGCAAGGAAAAGCTCTTCTTATTTCATGATGGATAATATCTTCCAAGAACCAGGTCGTTATTGTTTTGCATTCATCATATCCAAACGGCATTACAATATTTTATGCGGCTGGAGACCTTGAAAATTATATACGAGCTGTGGTGACATCGAGCATTTAATTTTTACCAGGACAGCGGAGTTTAGTTTCTACTAGCTGACCATCCTGATAACAAGAAATTACACAGGGGAATGCACTACATTATCTACATTGTATAATGCTAGACGTGCAAACATCCCAAATCGGCAAATCTGTTATAATTTGTAGCACCTGGCGTTGCCACGTGCTGACTTGGCATTTACTAAGCAGGTTTAGATGAGACATACATTGTATCATTGTCCGTGCACACAAGCTTGTGCTTGGAATTTTGTAGATATACTTTTTTCATGAATCGATCAACAAAAGTTCACGCATCGCGTGTTGCCTGAAACTATAAATATGCTATCATGATTGCACCTGATGATTGGCCTGGTGGTTGTGATCTTTTTTCTCCGACATAGTACAATGTATGATATTCTTGGTTGGGAAATGTTGTTCTTTCACACAAATATTGGATCAATATGACAAAATATTGTGGGGCTGGGATATTTGAACATTTATCTACAGTATGTAAAAATTCATCCAATATTGTTTGCCATGCCTGTTTTAAAGTGGGCAATATCAAATTGTAGGACATCGCGAACGTCCAGATGCCACCAGTCACATTGCAGCTCAAAACCGGACAGAGAATGGTTTCTCAGAATAGAAATAAAAACCGAACGTTGTTTACCGGTTTTACCCTATTCAAAGGAATGATATTTCTGCATTACGTCATTGAGTTTAAGTATATAGTTGATGAATACTGCATGGAAAATGCTTCCATCGTGTGTTTTGTTAAAATTTACTGGACATGTTCCTTTTAAAATGAATATGTATTTCTTTCTACATAAATTTAGTTTAGCAACTCTTTTAAATAAAGTTTTAATTCCATAATTTATTTTAATGTGTTGTAATGACATCCCAAGACTTAGTCTAAAGTCTAGTAAAGTCTAACGTAACGAGCTGTCCTCAGTCATATAAACTTTTCGGGCTGCCCCGCCCCCTTTGGTGTAATGGCAAAATCTTCAGGCAATCAGCTGAATCGGGTTTGTAAACATAAGGAGAGATCAAAGGATGCCACCTACTGGGTATTATCGTATTCAAACACCCGATGTTTGATACTAGATTTAGGATTTTCGAGGTTGCCGAGCTCCTCCGGATCTCTCTGTTTCAAAACACATGTTAATGCAGGGTCTGCCCGTGCTTCAAGTAAAATAACACCAGATTTCATTAAATAAGGGACAATGCAGTCATTTGGGACACGAATTCAATGGGGTTTGCTCTTTTGAAAAGCTAATAGAGAATACTTTTAAAATAATTTTATGTATAAATAATTTGAATAAGTGTTTATTAAAGACCTGAAATTGGGGGTGCTTTTAGGGTAAGTTTTTTGGACACTCTGTAGTTCTGTGCGACCATTAGCTTATGAACGTTAACCGGCAAACCATTCAAACATGGATCCATGATCTATCAGTTATCGCCAGTTACATGATGAGAGAAGCATATACCCAAAAGGGAGCATCGCCCTACACCAATCGGGGGGTGCTGTAGAGAACAATTATATGGTCGGTTGTAAATTGTAATTAGTGTTTACTACATGTAAATAGAAAATGATGTTTTTGCCGTCGTGATTGTTGGATGGTGGTGCTTACATATCGGTGTAATATGACACAATTTAAGTATTAATTGTCCCCATCTTACGGAAGGGGATTGGAAATGAGCATCGAGCACCGTGTGGGGGATATGTCCGGGTGGACGTCCGGATGGATATTGTATAAGAAATTTAAAGCCTAAACATAATTGGTCTCTGTATCCACATATGGACAGATTTTAATGGTACTTGCATACAATGATCCCGGGGGTAATGTATTCTGGTCGGGTAACCATCCGTGTTACAAAAAACGCGAGACCTGGGCAAGTCTTGAGACTTGCAATATAGGGTATCAAATTCAACCCATGTCTCTGTCAGTCTCACATAGGGTATCAAATTTACTTTTCAATCTCAGTATAAAATTAGCAGGAATCTGTTAGAATGATGATTTTTTTGTTTAATAAGATGCTCAAAACAGAATAAACAGTCCATTTAAAAATAGCTCATAATTGAGTGTAAAATCCCAGGTTAAAATTCCAAGGTAATATTGTTTGGCTCCGGGTCTCGGATAGCGTGTTGGTTTGAATAGGTCTGGTAGCTTCTGGTCTCGGATAGGGTATCCATTTGAACAGATCTGGTCTCAGATAGGGTACTGTTTCATTCGTTTCTGGTCTCATATAGGGTCACCGCGGAACACTTGTAACTCGGGTGGTTATCTGGGCTCGTGTACAGTTACCCACCGGGAAAATGATATCTTCGACCCTAACAGATTCTAGGTCAAAGGTCATCTAGGGGTAATTTTGGTTGTCATTGATCCAAAATTGTCAACCATACTACTTGGTCATTGCACATACTTTGATGGCGAAGCACTGTGTAAAATGAATAGCAAGAGTGTTTTCATTAGACCGCCTCAGGTGTGAGGTCAAATGTCTTCCAGGTGTCGTTGTAGGTCCTATACGTTGATGAATTCAAATTTCAAAACCTAAAGGAGACTGCAAATACTACCTCAACACGTGGGTCAACGAGCATCTAGGGGTCATATGGGGTCAAAGATAATCTAGGGGTCATATGGGGTCAAAGATCATGTAGAAGTCACGTGGGGTCAAAGATCATCTAGAGGTCATGGGGTTTAAAGATCATCTAGAGGTCATGTGGGTCAAAGATCTAGCGGTAGTGGGTTAAAGATCATCTAGAGATCATGTGGGTTATAAAGATCATCTAGAGGTCACGGGGTTCATCTTATAGAGGTCATGTGGGTCAAAGATCATCTAGAGGTCATGGGGTTAAAGATCATCCAAAGGTTATGTGGGTTAAAGATCTTGAGGTCATGTCATGGGGTTAAAGATCAACTAGAGGTCGTGGGGTTATAGGTCATCTAGCGGTCATGTGGGGTCAAATATCATCTAGAGATCATGTGGGTTATAAAGATCATCTAGAGGTCATGTCGGTCAAAGATCATCTAGAGGTCATGTGGGTCAAAGATCATCTAGAGGTCATGTGGGGTCAAAGATCATCTAGAGGTCACGGGTTAAAGATTGTCTAGAGGTCATGTGGCGTCAAAGATCATCTGGAGGTCATGTGGTTAAAGATCGTCTAGAGGTCATGTGGGGTCAAAGATCATCTAGAGGTCACGGGTTAAAGATTGTCTAGAGGTCATGTAGAGCATATAGAGGTCATGTGGGTCAAAGCGCATCCAGAGGTCATTTGAGTCAAAGATCGTCTAGAGGTCATGTGGAGTCAAAGATCATCTGGAGGTCATGTGGTTAAAGATCGTCTAGAGGTCATGTGGAGTCAAAGATCATCTAGAGGTCACGGGTTAAAGATTGTCTAGAGGTCATGTAGAGCATATAGAGGTCATGTGGGTCAAAGCTCATCCAGAGGTCATTTGAGTCAAAGATCGTCTAGAGAATGTAAAGTCAAAGATCATCTGGAGGTCATGTGGTTAAAGATCGTCTAGAGGTCTTGTGGAGTCAAAGATCATCTATAGGTCATGTTGGGTCGCTCTCACGACATGGACATAATTCCGTGCCGCGTAATTCCCAGTTTTGTTTGTTATCCCCTTAAAGGGACGATCGGAGATTTATATTTTGACAAAGCGGCAAATCCTGATTTTTGCAAATTTAATATGCACGTACAGCCAACCCCCAAATTATCCAATGCCCCAAACGAAAAAAGGCAACGATATTTTCGTTATGAAATCACACCGATTTTTGTATCAAATGTCCTGGTTTTTGGCATATAGGTTTATTTTGGTGTTTTAGTAAAAGAGTAGATAGAGGTTATAATTATAGTATCCACCGGTTCTCTGAATAAATCAATGCCCCTTTTAATTCATGCAGATTCGATATTGATGCATGTGTTAAGGGATACCATTATGGATGGTTGAGTGCGTGTTTGAAGGTCGACAAATTATTCCTTCGCGAGAGGAATTATCTGCGATTTCATCCAACGATCCTACAAAAATGCAAAATATCTTAGACACTGTATTCATACTTATTGTAATTGCATGGATAAAGGTGAACCAACGGATTTTTGTTTGTTTTGTATCCGAAAAGACAGTTTAAGAACCAATTGTTGAAATGACACAAAATAAAAAAAATCTTCAGAAGTGTTCTTTATCTCTTAAAACATCAGGTAAATGCATGCAGGCAAGTACGAATATTCCAAAATATGTTCTGATTGAAAAAAGTTCTGGTAATATTTTGACAAACTGTTAGGCATGGTATGCCCTTGTATATTGTTTTGATCTCCATTTGATTTTACATAAAATATCTTATTATTCAATAAACAAATCATTATTATAATACGTTTGTTGTTGTGATCTTATAGCATACTAGTACTATTAGGGTCTCTTTAAAATTATTACAATTCTGTACTTTTCAGGATCAAATCTTTAGATCTGTAAATAGCTCTGTATTATATTGGTGTAGGCCGCTGACTTGATAGTCCATAAATGTATTGTTTGATAAATTTAGAACTCGCATTTTATTATGTAGCCATATTTAAAGGGGCACTTCGTGATCCACAGCCTCGCCCCCCCCCCCCGACCCCCGAAGCGTTGGGGTAAGTATAGCATGTGTTCTAAATCTGACGTGCAAATTCGATCTATTCTGCAAAAAATTCGCAATTTTGTATTTTCTGTCCGTAAACGGACAGTAATTACAGTACAGTGGTTTATGGGACACTTCGATACAAACATTTTGCTCATAACACCAAAACGCAAGATCAGAAGCAACTGAAAATTTGGGAATAAGCTTTTCTCAAGGATATCTAGTGAAACAAAACGGACGGTGGTAGAATCACGAAATGCACCTTTAAATTATAGAAATGTTATCATTACAGCGCCGCTTGAATCCTTTAAAGACTTGTATACTTTGTCCACTTAGAAGTACATGTATGGAGTAATCATTATCTTCTACACAAGTCCCCAATTAATGTTTGCATTCTTCAGCATTGATAACAGAGAAATAGAAAAAGGTTATACACAATAAAAATTTCCTTTAAAAAGGAAAGGGCTTGCAAAATAGAATTTTCCAATTGAAAGGTATATGGTTATACTTAAAGGTTAAACTATAAACACATTGTGATCTTTGGAGGTAGGAGAGAAATAGATAATGTCTTATATAAATCATGGCCATTTTTGCTAATAAACGATTATTCAAATTCATACAACTAAACTAACCCTTGAGAAAAAGAGAGGGATGGGCATACAAGATTTAATTTATAATGAAGGTTGTCAATAATAAGCAGTACTTTTGTATCGGTGTACGAGAAAAGTGCCATGTGCTGTCTCTTCATTTTCTCGCGGCTTTGAACCTTGAATGTAAGAGCGTTCAGGTTACAATTTTGCCGGGCGGGGGGGGGGTTTTGGGTTTTGGTCGGGTGGGGACCCATGCTCGTTCCAAAAAAGAGGGACTAGCTGAAAGCGGGACTACAGCTAGGGGTAATCAAATTCAATAATCCAAAGTTCCAGTCACGTAGGGGTATCAATCAGTTGTGATGACTGGTTCAATGATTATAAATAGGAGAAAAATTAACCAAACAATTAAACCCCAAATGGTAATTTCTTGCCGTAGCACACTGTGTCATTTTTTTTGTATATTAGATATTTACAGGTATTCTTTTATTCAGTATTTAGAACAGGTCCGCAAGGGGGATAATTCACTGCAAATTCGGTCCCGTTAGGGGATATTTTCACTTGAAAAAAATCGCCAACAATAACTGTCCCGTTAGGGGATATGTTCACTGTGAAAATGGCCCCGTTGAGGGGTCACCTTCGAACCCCAGGAACGAGATGGGTACCCAACAAAAACACTGAGAAACCCCCGGGACTTTTGGCGCGTAATACTGCGTACCTACACAACACACGTTTACTCCAGTGTTACTCATTACTTCACACTGGACAAACTACATGTCCTTACGAATTCAATAGCATAGTTCTAAGTGGTATTGCCCCATCTGATTATAGCGTTATGAAACGCCGATTGAAAATAAACATTTTAGTTAGCAAAGTGGGGGGACGAAACCAGGATTTTGATATTTTGGAAACTTTTTTGATCAAATTTGACCCCCAATTAATCTAAAACCTCTAAGACCATTGAATCACCCTAGATGGATAGCTTTTAATTTTTCAACTACAAATGTGGCGGTTTTTATTGTCTGTTCCTACTTTTTCAAGGTTCATTTATTCACCATCAAATCATTACTTACAAAGAGAAAAAAAAAAAGTCATTTCAGATGGTAGGACGCCTGCTAAAGAGCAAAACTCGTAAAATGTGCAGGACAAATCATAAACAAGCCATTTCAGTTCTTATTTTTCTCTTGTTCCTGTTTCCATTTCTCGATATCAAAAAGTAAACGTTCAGTACCTGACACTCATATCAGTCAACAAATTACGAAACTAGACATCATTTGTGTGCATGAAGTCAGACAATATTGTATGCATAGATCCGGGGGGGGGGCCACTTGTATTCCAAGGTGGACATCATGCTCGTGTACAAAAACGCGTAATTAGGGTCGTTTTTTGAGATCAAGCGATGTACGCGCGTACATTGTTTAG